>PVLA01000004.1:0-223299 GCA_004027455.1 Hydrochoerus hydrochaeris
ATCAGAATCTGCATGATGATATATAAGAAGGACTGAGAAAAAAGGACAGGTCAAAATTATAGCTGTTGCAATTGGCAGTGTTTTAAGCACACCCAGGTAACCCTGGATATCATGGGTAAGCAATTTTAATTCTACTAGCTTCTGTTTTAACTTCCTTCCCTGAAAATGCCCCTCCACATCTATAGTCATAACAGAGGTAAAGGGGAATGTTACTCAGAGCTTCTTTTCTTCATCAATTATTGATCTGCATTGTTCCTTCAAAGACATTGGTTTGCAATTACACAATGCTAGAGCTTGCTTGGATTTCAGTGGCATATATCTTGCAGATTGATGTTCCTTTATGCAAATAGAGTTTATAATTGCTAGATCTACTTGAACCCTCTATCCTCAATGAAATGCTGTGTATGCCAAGAAAAGAGACAAACTGTACTCTAGTATGACCCTCTTTCAAATTGGTTTTTGTCCTTTTATGTTTGAAAACTAGAATGAACCATTTCATGACAGTTTTTTATGAGATGTTTTTAGCAAAAAGGGACTGTTGTTTTTAAATATCTAATTTACAGATTCAATGCATCTGTCTTGAGATTCATGTGTCTGTCTAAAACATTCTCTTAGCAAAATTTTGATTGTTTTCTCTACCGAATATTCATTGTTACACTCACACATGCAATGAAAGGAGTAGAATAGCAGAAGAGCTACCTAAATAGATTCCCAGTCTGGATGCAAGTTTAGGCTCTTCTTTGCCTGCATTTTTCTTTTATTTGGTTACAAGAGGCAAAGACAAAGAGCAGTTCTAAATACTGTGTAATATGTTGTAATTTATATATCCTTAAATATACCAGGATAGATCATTAAAACCCATGGCATTGGTATATGAGCAAAACCTGTTGTCATGTAAGAGACAGACTAAAGATTGTGGTGATTTTACCAAGCCTTGAAGAGATGAAATGATTAGAAGCAGCAATAAGAAGGAAAGCTTTTTAAAAGCTACTTCTTGGCCTAATACTTGAGACTACATTTTATATGGTTTATGCATGTGTATATATACATTTATAATTGTATTCATACATTTGTACATACATTCTATATTGTCAGAATTATTCAAGGGAATATTCACATATTACTGTATTCCCTAAATAGATTAGCAACTGTCTCCAAAAATAATAATTTGTTGCATACCTATAATTCTACTAACACACTTCATAGGATTACCAATAATTCCTCAATATTATCAAATACTTCTTCATCTAGCCATCAAGGTCTTTATAATAAGCAATTAGAAAACATGTATACCAATGTTTTTTTCCCAGAACATTTGTAAATTTTATAATGATGTGCATCATCATCTATTAATAATTTTCTGTATTCTTTGTATGTATCACATTAGTTTTATACATTAGACTTTATTTATATCTGAAAATCTTATAGCAGTAACTCTCAAACTTAAGCACATGTGAGAACCCTGGAAGAGTTGTTGACTCTCTCCCAAAGGACTTTTGATTCAGTACATCTGGGTTGGAGCCTCAGAATTTGTATTTCTAGCAAGTTCTTAGTTAAAACCATTGCTTATGGTCTGAGGATAACACAGAATCTCTCTTACATGATAAATCTTCTTTGCTCCTGTTTTTTCATATACATTTCACAATAAATTGTTTGGTATGTATTATCTAGACATGATGAATTTATTCTTCCTGCCAAAATGACTAAAAACTGGCAAAATGTATAAAACAATTACTTTTTTTTTTCTTTAGACAGGGCTTGCATTCTGGCCTTGAACTCACTATGTAGCCCAGGCTGGCCTTGAACTTACAGCAATTCAACTACCTCTGTCTTCTGACTCCTAGGATTGTAGGTTTGCACCACCATGCCTGGATGAAACAATTTCTTTTACTTTTTTTGGTGCCAGGGATCAAACTCATGACCTCATGCTTGCCAGCAGGCATTTACTCCTACTGAACTAAACCCCCAGGCCAATAATTGCTTTTAAAATACCGAATTTCAAACACTAAAGTCAATGATACTGAGGGACAGTGAGAAAAAAAGAGATAAGACCTATGATTGTCACCAGATTACTACTTTGAGAAAAATGTCCAAGCCATGGAATAGGGAGATTTCATGCAGTCTGGCAGACTCCTATTGATGGGGAGGTAAAGCTAAGCATCCTGGGAAGCCAAGGTGATATATAATTCACAGAGCAGAATAATGGAGAAAACAGTGCTGCACTTAGAGGACTCTAAAAATCCACTTTTGTGAATTCAGCCGAGTACTAATTGCTCCAGTTTGCCCCTCATATGTTTTTTAAGTAATATCTGTAAAGATCAATTTTTTTTTTTTCGGGTACTGGGGATCAAACTCATAACCTTGCACTTGCCAAGCAGGCACTTAAGCCACTGAGCTAAATCCCCAGCCCAAGATCAGATTATTTCAATTAATGTAACAACCCAACACAGTCTTAAAACATATGAGGCATACAGAAATACATAAAGCATGGCTCAGGGTATATCAGCACCAACAACATAAAATTCACAATGTCTGCCACCCAACAAAAAAGTTACTAAGCATGCAAAGAAGCAGTAAAATATTACCTGTGAGATAATCAAAACTGACTCAAAAGTCTGCGTTCATAGAAAATGACATTTAAAACAGTTATAACTATATTCCACACATTCATAAATTTGAAGCATAGATATGAATGATATTTTTAAAGAATCAAGTTGAAATTCTAGAAATTAAAAGTATACTTCTACAAGTAAAATCCAGGCATGGTGGTACTGTAATCCCAGCACTTGAGAGACTAAAGCAAGAAGATTGCTCCAAGATGGTTGAGGCCAATCTGAGCTAGAAAGTGAGACCCAGTCTCTAAATAAATAAATAAAATAAAATAAACACAATACTAGAAAGATATGATATGTTTAACACACTGGATAAATAAGCAGATCACATAGTGCAGAAAAAATATTAACTGATTTTGAACACAGATAATAGAAACTCCAAAATGAGGCTCAGAATTTCAAAAATCAAGAGTAACAGTAAATTGTGAAAGAATTTCACTTATATGAGTAGTGTTTCTGAAGGAAAGAGAAAATGGAAAAAGTAATAGTTGCGAGTTTTCTATATTTTATGAAAATGAAAAACCCACATATCCAAGAAACTCAATGAACTCCAGAAAATGACGCCAAGGAACACCAGACACAAATTTTTCAAAACCAGTGATACAAAAACAACAACAAAAAAAGTCTGGCATGATGGTACATATCTATAATTCCACACTGAGGAAGCTGAGACTGATCGTTAGTTCAAGGACAGTCTGAGGTACATCATGAGAGCCTGTCTAGAAAATAAAACTCATAGAGAAAATTTTTATAACTACCCAGAGAAGAAAAAATAAAGACAAAAGTAATGGTAGATTTCTGGCCAGAAAAAGTGCATGGAAAGACTGGATACAGCACTTACCTAGCACACATACAGCACTGGGTTCAATCTCTAATACAACAAAAGAAGAAGGAGGAGGAAGACAGGAGTAGGAGGGAGAAGATGTCACCAGAACAATACCTTTGAAATACAGAAAATAATATCAACCTAGAATATCCATGCCAAAATCTGAAAGAATGGAGTTGAGGGAGACACACAAATACTGTAGGGAGTTCATAGTTTATATTGCAGGAATGGTTAAGTCCTTCAGGCAGAAAGTTAATAAAGTAGGTATTGATCTTCTATATTTCCACAGGATCTATAGTGATTTCACCCTTATCATTTCTTAGTGCATGGATTTGACCTTTTCTTCCCACTTTTTGATAAGGTTGGATAGGGGTTTATCAATTTTATTTATTCTTTCAAAGAACCAACTCTTTGATTCATTAATTCTTTGTATTTTTTCTTCACTTCAATTGCATTAATTTCTGCTCTGATCTTTATAATTTCCTGCCTTCTTTGGGCTTGACTTACTCTTTTTTTTCTAGAAGTTTGAGGTACAGCATTAAGTTGTTTATGTGTGTTCTTTCTCCTTTCCTAATGTGAGAGTTTAGTGCTATAAATTTCCCTGTGAGGATTGTTTTCATTGTGTTCCATAGTTTCCGAGAATTTGTATTTGCATTTTCATTCAATTGTAGATATTGTTCAATTTCTTCTTTAATTTCTTCTGTGACTCACTGGTTGTTTAACAGAGTGTTATTTAATTTCCATGTGTTTATGGGGTTTTTTTGTCATTAATTTCCAATTTTATTGCACTATGGTCAGATAATATGCATGAAATTATTTCAGTTCCTTTGTATTTACATAAGCATGTTCTGTGAGTTAGTATATGATCTGTTTTAGAGAATGAACCATGTGCAGCTGAGAAGAATGTGTATTCTGATGTGATTGGGTGAAATACTCTGTACATATCTACCAGGTCCATTTTTTCACAAGTTTGATTTAGTTCTGTTATTTCTTTGTTGACGTATTGTTTGTTTGATCTGTCTCTTTGTGACAATGGAGTGTTAAGGTCCTCTGTTATAACTATTATTGTTTATTTGTTTTTTCATGTCTATTAAAATTTGTCTTACATAGTTGGATGCTCCCATATTTTGGTGCACATATATTTATGATTATAATCTCTTTCTCTTAAATTTTTTCTCTAGCAAGTTATGTAGTGACTTTATCTCTTTTGATCATTCTTGGTTTGAAGTTCACATTGTCTGCAAACCAAATAGCTACCCCTGATTTTTTCTGGGTTCCTGTTACATGGAGTATTGTTTTCCATCCTTTGACTTTTAGTCCATGAATTTCCTTTTGAGTTAAATAAATGTGTTTCTTGTACACAGCATATTGTTGGATTTTGTGTCTTAATCCACTCTGCCAGTCTGTTTCTTTTTATTGGTGAGTTGAGACCATTTACACTGATGGATATAATTGATTAAGTACTAACTTATCACTGTCATGTTATCTTCTGTTGTTGGCTTTCTACTCTTTCTATTTGTTTGCTCTGCTTAGTGGTTTTCTTTTGTTGTTGTTCTTGGGATTGTAGTTATCTTTGTCTCTTTCTAGGGTATCTTTTAGTACACTTTGTAGTGTTGGTTTGGTAGCCATGAATTTCTTCAATGGTTCTTTGTCATGAAAGTATCTTATTTCTCCATCTATTTTGAAAGATAGTTTTGCAGAATACTTCAATATAGGTTGAAAATTGTTTTCTTTCAGGACCTGAAATACTTCACTCCAAGCTCTGCTGGACTTGAAGGTTTGTGTTGAGAAGTCTGCTGTGAATCTGATAGGCTTTCCTTCATAGTTGGTCTGTTTCTTTTCTCTGGTAGCTTTTAATATTCTGTTCTTGTGCTGAATTTCTGATATCCTAATTATTATATGTCTGGGTGAAGATTTATTTTGATTATGCTTAATTGGGGTCATGTATGCCTCACTTATCTGAATATCAGATTCTCTTCCCATGTTTGGAAAACTTTCTGTTATTTCTGCAAATAGTCTTCATAGGTCAGTTGTGTTGACCCCTGCTTTTTCATTGACACTTATCAATCTTATATTGTTTCTCTGTATCATTTTGCATCTTTCAAATTGTTGTTTCTTGGTTCCTTGTTGTTTTTAAGAGATCTTTTCTTTCGTGATCATAATTTTCCATCTTGTCTTCAAGATCTGAGAATCTAGCTTCATTCAAGTGGTTTTGCCTGCTTTCAATGGAACTTTTAATTTCTCGAATATCCCTTTGAATCTATTTCATGCATTCTAATTCTGTCATATTGTTCATTCAAGGTTTCCATCATTTTCTTATGTTCTCTTATTTTTTATTTAGATCTTCAGATACACACAGCATTTCTTTCATAATGTTTGTCATCTCATTTTTACTGAGAGACTATTTCTGACTTGATTTCCTCTATAACTTCATGGAGTTGCTTCTTATTTCACTTGCTATCGTTCAGAAAATTCAGTAGTGCAGTTTCCAGTATCTTCCATTTCAGTGTCTCTTGGGTTTGTTCTTAGTGGGCTGGGGGACTTGAAACTCCCTCTTGCTCTTTTGTTTTGTCATTCTTCTCTGGGATCCATGTGGCTGGTCAGGCACCCTCCTTATGTATTGCACTGGAGCTCTGCACTGGGCAGAGTTTTAATCCCCTGATATCCCTGTGGTGCACCCTCCACCTATAGCACCAAATCCTTGTACTCTGTGGCCTATGAGGCTGGCCAGGTGTTCCCCTGATGTACTGTGTTGGGTTTCTCTGGGATGATGGGCTGGCAGAGTTTGGATCCACTTGCTGCTAGCAGGGACAGACTCCAGGAGTGTGTTGCTGGGGCTTAGAACATCTGACCAGTGAGGCTGGCCAGGCTTTCCCCTAATGGATTGTGCTAGGTCACAGAGCTGGGCAGAGTTCAGATCCTTTGTGAAGCTAGTGAGGATGCACCTCCTGAGCACAGTGCCAAGGCCTTTCACCTGGCTGGGTGGAGTTGAGGACCTCAGGGACCAAAAATTTTTTAAAATTTAAAAAAAAAAAATCAGAGACAGAAGAAAATGTGAATTTAGCTATGCCCCAACTCAAAAATAAATCTATTCGGCCTTCCAAAGCATGTATACATACTTCAGGAAATAAAACTTATACAAATATTTTAATACTAAACATTGATATCTTCTATCTCACTTTTCTTCATCACCTTCCTTTTATTTATTTTTCAAATTTTACTTCTTTTCCCTTCCCTACCTTGTTTGTCTTTGACTCTGTTATTGCTGCTGATTTCTGTGCTACTATAAGTATATACTATAAGTACTATAAGCTATAAATTGATTTTTACTGTACACCAGTGTCTGGTTTGTCTTTGTGTCATCTAGAGTACTGCAGTTTGTTTCTAGAGAACTGTGTGCCAGGCCAACTTCACTGCACCCTCCCTTCGCATCTTGAAGTGGTTGGATCTTGACAGAGGAGTAGGTCTGTAGTTAGTTCTGGCAACAAAGTTCACTTTAATCAACCCTCAGCCCTCAGCAAAAAAACCAAAACAAACCCAAAAATGAAACATAATAGAAACCCAAGGAAACATGGCAACAAAATTCCTCCAAAACTCTCAACTCTCCCAAAGCTCATCCATAGGCCATTGACAGGAAGGAAATCAAGAGCCAAACAGCTGAATTACATGATGTGATAAAATTTGCCATTTGTTTCTTTTTTTTTTTCTGTTTTTGAGACCAGGTTTCACTGTACTGGTCTTAAACTGAGTTTGTACCCCAGGCTGGTGTCAAACTCACAGTGATCCTCCTGCCTCTGCCTCCCAAGTGTTGGAATTATAACTATGCACCACTACACCCAACTGATGTCATAAAATTTGAAACAAACAACAACAACAAAACCCATATAAATAAGATACAAGCAGCTGAGTTAGAAATCAGACAGGGCTGGGCTCCTGAAGGAGCCAGTGCAGAAGACCAGATACCTTGCAACCTTGGAGGAGACAGACACTTCTGCTGTGGGCCAGATCTCAAGACAAAAGGCAAAACAAATGTAACCACACCCTAAGTATAAACATCAGGGACTGATATTCTAAATAGGTATGGATCACCTTAAGGAAGCCAGGAGTCACCATCCCAATGCCCGCTTGCTATGTGACTCACTTCCAGATTTGTTCCCAATTTAATGTTTTACCTGAACAATTAATATTATTGGTTGCCAATAGTTCTGTCCTACCTTCTGCCTATCTAATGAGTTCCTGTGTTTTCCCCACCATAGACCTGCCTCACTATGTGGTTTTACTCTATAAATGTCCCTAGAAAAAACAGTCTTTAGCAACCCACTCGGGACCCCTTCTCTTTCTCTGACAAAATCTTTCTCTCAATAAATATATTCCGCTCTTAACCTCTGTTCCTAAAATTCATTCTTTGATTTTAGAGAACACAAACTCATACTGGACATATAGGAGGTTGTGTTAAAGTATTCTTGTGCAATAGAGAAGCAAAGTACAAAATGAACAGGTTTATTGAGTTGAGGATGTGGAAAAGAGCACACAACCCATGGCAGTTGGGCTGTCTCCTTCAACCAGGTAAGAGAGGCAGAGGGTTATATGACCTCTGATTGAAGTGGTACATGGGGCAGATATTGATGACATGTGAGGAACTGGTTGGAATTCTCTGTGCATGCAAACAGGAAGGGGAGTTGCAATGAGGGCTGAAGAATAAGCAGGATGTGGTAAAAGATCCCACTTTGGCCTTCTGCCATGTTAGACCACTGCCATAACTTTACAGTAATTTATACTAGGGCAAGAACCTTTCAGGTTGGGAGTTACATTCCCCTATATCAATACAACTAAACAGATAGTGAATTAATAAACAAAAACAATCAATTTGTATCTTAAAGAAGATACTAATAAAAATCAGGGGTAACCAAAATGGTACATAATATGCATGACCAGTTTAGAAAAGAATTGAAGTTCATAAAAAGGCACCAAATAGAAATCCAGTAGCCAAGTTTTCCATTGAAAATCTGGGCAGCAGAGACAGGCAATGCTAGAAGACAATGTCAGATCTAGAAGATAAAGTTGATGCTGGTGACCCTACTCAGAGATACCTTGAACACGTGTGCATGCACACACACACACACACACACACACACACACACACACACATACACAGTGTAAAAAATGGATCCAACTGCTGCTAGATGACACAAGACTAACCTAAGATTAATTGAAACTGGTGAAAAAGAAGCTGGCACAAGTGTCATTAAAGCACAACCTGTTTACAGAAATAATAGCAGAAAACTTTTTAAGTATGTGGAAAGAATGTAACACAGAGGTAAGCAAGGCAGAAAAGAACTGCTATGGAACACACCAAAGACAAAATCTCAACTGTCCAACACAAGAAGAGAATCATAAAAACTTACAGAAAAGCAACAAATCATGGAAAATGGAAAACCCACTAGAATTACAGTAGACTTCTCAACACAAACCTTAAAGATGAGAATAGATTGAAATGTTTCAAGCCTTTAATAAAAGCTTCCAACCCAGACTGATACATCCTGCAAAACTATCTTTCAAAATTGATAAACAAGATCCTTCCATGACAAAGAACACTTTTAAAAATTTATGGCCAAGCTACCTCTCAAAAAAATTCTCAAGGTTACGCTAAAAAGATATAATGAAGCAAAGAATGCTGAAATGTCCAATGGAATGAATACAAGAAGTGGTTGAGCAGTTAAACAGAAAGGGATAGGGGAGGAACCAGAAACAGAAAAACCATGCAATTACAGTAGTACATTGATTCCTTTCAGTAAAAACTCTCAGTGTGAATAGTCTCAACTCCCTAATCAAAATGTAGTTTGGCAGATTGTATCATAAAACAAAATTAAATGGTATACTACATTCAAGAAACACATTGAATTAGAAAACAAATTCATAGACTAAAAATTAAAGGCCATGAGACAATATTTCATATAATGGTAGCCTAAAAACAAGCAAAACTAGCTATCCTAAATTTAGGCAAATAGACAAAGTCACTACATATTGTTAAGGGAGAAATTAAGATAATAATTATAAATATATATGTATCAAATACAAATACACCCAATTTGATAAAACAAGATCAGAAAAAAATAAGATCAATAAAAATAAGCAAAATTATATAGTTGGGGACCTCAATAGCTCACTATCACAAATAGATCAACTCAATCACAACAAAAAGTCAAAAAAGAAATATCAGAGTTAAGTAAGCATAGTGGCACATGCTTATAATCCCAGCTCTTAGGAGGCTGAGGTAGGAGGATTGCCATGAGTTCAAGGTCACCCTGGACTACATAGGGAGTCCTGCCTCAGAAAAACCAAACAAAAGAAATATTAGAGTTGAATCACACCTTTAAATAAACTTATTAAATATCTACTGAATGTTACACCCTATTACAATAATAAACATTCTCTGCAGCACATAGAACTCTCTTCAAAATATAAAGCATTTTGCTTACTTAAATACAAAACAATTGAAATCTCTCATTGCATATTTATTGAGGTCCCAATAGTAATTCTCTGTAATATTGTAATCCAATTATTATATATTGTAATTCATATATTGTAATCCTTTTTTCCAGTTCACCTTGTAGTCTGAAAAGTCATATTTGTAATCCCATAGAAACATTATTTGAATTCCAGCAAGTTAATCCTCATCTACCACCTCCAATATAACCCACAGTGAGAGTAAAGACACTAAGACATATTAAAAGTTATGGGCAGCCAGAGTCCTAAATCCCATCCAAGTGAGGATATATGGACAAAGGCCCTGATTCAAGGCCTCTTCTAGAATTTATTACCTTGTGAAGAAAGAAGTGGTTCAAGGATGAGTTGACAGTAAGGATGGTGGGAACTATATGAGTAACTTGAGCTGGCTAGTCAGGTAGGGAGAAAAGAATCTTTGCAATATGCAGGGAGAATGACATGCAGAAGGATCAGTCTGCATAACTCAATTAGGGGGTTTTAGGAGGATGTTCCTTCAGTTTCAGATATGTAAACTTTTGTGCCCTTGAGAGTCATAGCCTCTTACTTTGAGGCTTATAGGCAGCTGACATTCCTGGAGCTGACTGGCTCTGCCATCCCACTGTGCTCAGTCTCTACAAGGAAACAGGAAACTGTTAGGTCGCATATCAGTACCTTAGCTGGCCATATATGCATCCCTTAAAGCCAATTGAAGGGGGAATGGAATAGCATAGGCCACTCTGTACCTACCAGTATATGGAAATAAGACTCAATTTAACTAATGTTGCAGCAATTGTTCTGCATTCAAGGGGAGGTGCCCAGGATGTCTTCTACACACATATCATCAGATATAGAGCACTGAAGCTAGAAATTGAAAAAAAGCCATAAAATTATACAAATTCATGAAGATTAAACAATACAGTCTTGAATAATCAATGGGTCACTGGAGAAATCAAAGAAGATATATGACAGTTACTAGAATGCAATGACAATTCCACTAGTAGATATTATAATCCATGAGAAACAATGAGAAAAGTACTAAGAAGGAAGTTTGTAGCTGTGAATGCCACATCAAACAGAGTAAGCTCACATAAATAATCTAATGATGAACCTCAAGATTGTAGAAAAATGAGAACCATCCAAGTCCAAATCTAAAGCTAGTACAAGGAAGGAAATAATAAAAATCAGAACAAAAATTTATGAAATTGAAACTATAAAAATAAAGAATCAATCATTGGTAATTTTTTTTGTGTGTGTGTGTCTTTTTGAGACGGAGTCTCACTATGTGGTTTAGGTTGGCCTTGGGTTCACTTTGTAGCCCAGGCTGCTCTCAAACTCAGTGATCCTCCTACCCCAGCCCCCTGAGTGCTGGGATTACAGGTGTGCACCACCCCTCCAGGCTTCCTATTTTTTCACAATATCATGGATCCTGTCAGTAAGTGGAACATAATTTTTTTATATATGAAAATCATTTCCACATAAAACCCTTTCAGGAACTCAAGCACAATTTTACTTTCAGTTTTGGGAGATCCTTTTGCTCTCAACTTCTGAATGCTTCTCATAAAACATGGAGCCAAACAAGGTCCAAAGCAAATGCTGTAGATCACAGACAGCACCTGGTAGCAGGACAGCCCTTGCCTCGGCAGCATGGAACAGTGCCACGAAGGCTGGGTGTAATAAAATATATTTATACATAGTGAATTTATACATTAGTCTTCCATAAAGAATCATGAAGTTGAGTTATTTATAGAAAAATGGGTATATCTTAAGACAAGAGTGTTAAGTGAAGTAAATCAGGTGCACAAGCATAAATATTATGCCTTTTCTTATGAAATACTGGAAGTATAATTTAGGAACCAAATCTCAGATGGATGATAAGAAACCAAGAGACAAACTTTGTGGAGATAGGAAGGAAACTGAGGGATGAATAAAGACAGGAAAAATGGGGGAAGGGGAAGTAAAAAAGATGAATATGTGATACATTTATATAACATATAGCACATATATGTAAATATATGTAATGTATCCTCAATGAATGAACTTCCCATAATGAATGTATTTATTATGTATCACAGATACAATTCCACAGTGAATTCCTCATAATGAATACATTTATTGTATGTCACAGACATACACTAATAAAAAGAATGGAAAAATAAAAAAGAATTCAAATCAGGAAATAGTTGTACATCTGTGCTCATTACAGCATTATTCACAATAGCTACGACTTGGAAGCAACCTAAATGTCCATGGAAAATGAATGAATAAAGAAAATGTGACACACACACACACACACAGAGAATATGGGAGAAAAGGAGAATGGGAGGGAGGAAGGGGGAGAGAGAAATGGAGGGAAGGAGTATGGGAGGGACAGAGGGAGACAAATATTGTTCAACCTTAAAATATAAAGAAATTGTGGCACATACTACCATGGATTAGTTTTCACATCACTGAGACACAGCACCCTATACCACAATTTAAAGGAGGATAACTTTCATTGGGCTCACAGTTTTAGGGGATTCAATCCATGGTAGATTGTCTCTAAAGCAGAAACATCATGGCAAAAGAGGATAGCAGAGAAAAGTTCCTGAGTTTGTTATTGCTGGGAAGCAGAGCAGGAGATTAATGAATGGCATAAATGACTTTTACTTTAGAAAGATCATTCAGAAGAGTTCCAGAGGAAAAGGGAGGAGGAACCAGATATAGTACCCAAGATGACACCTCCATGATTCATCCAGACACACGCATAAATATGCTCCACTAATCTAGGCAGCTCCTGAGGCAATGAAATGGACACAAACAAAATTAACCTTTATAGTTCATAGGCTCTATTGCTTTAAGACCTTGGCAAGGCTGAATATCAGGACAAAAGAGCTTGTCAAAGGAAAGCTGCTCACTTTGAGGCAACCAGGAAGTAGAATGAAAGAGGCAGACAGAAAATTCCTGGAGATCAGTTACAGTCCCCAAGATCATGTCCCCCTAGACCAGTGCTGGTGAACCTTTTAGAGCTTTCAGTGATAACAAACAGCTGCAGTATGCATGCCAGAGGTTCAAAACCACCATCCGAGACCCATTACCATCACCTAGCCCCCACCCCCATTTTCATCACCTCTCAATAATGCCATCAAATTATCTCATCAGGGGATTAATTCACTGATGAAGTTAGAGTCCTTGTGTTCCAATCACCTTCTGAAAGTACCATGTGAGTCTTTGGTAGAATGTTTTAGAAAAGTAGTTAGATCATGAGGATGCTGAGTTCTGAGATGTATCTACTATTAAGCAGTGGAACCTGTTTTGAGGAAGTAGGTTACTAGGGCCTCACTTGAAAGGTTATATTCTTGTCTCCCTGGCCCTTTCCTCTCTCTCTGTGTGGCTCATTCTTTCTCTCTCATCTTCCTGACTGCCATAAAGTGAGTAGTTTTCCTCCACCATACTTTTCTGCCCTTCTGCTGTAGAGCCAGTTGACCATGCACTAAAACCTTTGAAAATATGAGCCAAAATAAAAATTTTCTCCTCTAAGTTTTGTTTGCCAGGTATTTTATTCCAGTAACAGAAAAATGGTTAATGTAAAACTGTAACACTATGGCTCATTTTGTGTTTCCACACTCCTTCTAACATTACTCATAGCGCTGGTGTGCAGCCTAGAACCTGAAGCCATAGCCTAGCTTCATGCTTAGAACATCTCCAATATGCCTGTTCCTGCCACATTCTACTGCCTTGATCAGTCCTCCTCGATTAACATGGGGATCTCAACCAGCCAGCTATGGACTGAAACTTCTACAAACTGTGAGCTGAGATAAATCTTTTCTTTTTTAACTTGTGGGTTATTTGTCAGGTATTTTATCCTAGCAACATGAAAAGTAAGTAAGATTCTTGGCAACAAAAGTGCCCATCACATACCCTCATACACATCCTCCTGAAACAATAGACCACACTAAAAGAAGCATTGTTGTCAACGTTGGTAGACTTGTCAGCCTGGACTCATTAATCCTAACAATTGTGCCTCAAGATTCTCTTACTATTTCATTGATTTGTCTAGATGTGTTGCTAGCCAAAACAGGAACACATGCCATTTTTAGAACTGCACCTTCTCCTAAAAGTTCACAACAAATGTCCTTAGCATCAGGTAGGATCAACTCTTTACCAATAGTAAAGGGCTTGTTTGCTTCAGCAATGTGGCTAGCCAAGAAGAATGATACTTTCAGTGTAGACACATTTGATGAAGTGATGGGCTTCAATAATTGATTCTGCTCTTTATGTTCACACCTTTTTCTTTGGAAAACTCCAAAGTTTATTTTTTAATGCAGGATGCTAAGTCTCTATGGGGCAAGGCAGATTTGAAGGTTTCATGGATTTGTTGGAAAACCAGTTGCCACATATTATGCAAAATGGACTTGGAGAATGTGAATCACATGTTCCGACAAAACTTTAATTTAAATGGAACTCTTGGTACTTTACTTTAAATACAGTTTTCTTTTCGTTGGGAGTCTTAGCATATTTTTCAGTCCTATCACTGAATATTTCTCCCTTTTCAATAAAGTTCTCCAGTGATGTTTGTTTATGTACTCACTTGGCTAGGATGAGCTTGTCAAATTACCAAAACTAACTGAGACGAATGCATAGCGTGAGAAAGAGCTGCAGACAGAAGTGGTAAATAAAATAACAGGAGGGGCACACACTAAAATAAGTGTCAGATTCTGATGTAAAACCTGCATCACATGCAGCTCTACACATGAGTTACACCAATTTACTGTCCACCATTAAGCCTGCCATTAGATGTAGCTTCTCACTGGCAACTCATTCATAGTATTTTGATATGAATCTACAAACAATTGACTAATTATGGTCTCTGTGCAGTCAAATCTCTCTGTTAATGTTAATCTTTATTTGCAGCTGCTCCCTTGTGCTAGTGTCACCACCACAGCTCTGCCTTAGATATCAGACTTTAGATTCTCATAAGGAGCACACAACCTAGACACCGCATGTATGCTGGTCACAGTAGTTTGCACTCCTATGAGAATCCAGCTACCATTCATCTCTCAATAGATAGAGCTTAGGTGGTAAACTGAACAATGGGTAGCTGCTGTAAGCACAGATGGAATTGCTTGGTTACCTCCTACTATGTGGCCAGCTTCCTGCTGTATAGGTCTGTTCCCACAGTTTAGGGTACCCTGAGCTACGGTATCAAAATGGAAGTTTAGAGAAAAGATAATCACCTAAGAAATACATAGGAAGTAATGGGTGAGGAAGACAGAGAGTGTTAAGAAGGAATTGGGGATAACTTCCAAAGTTCTGGTGGGATTTAAGGGATAAGTAGTGGCACCACATATTGAAATTGGGAATAATAAATTCTGTATTGTACTTGATTGGTTTGGCACATTTGGAAATGGTTACCTTGCACTGAGGAGAAAGTGTAACCCATCTGCTCTCTAGCAAAAAAATATTTTCAGCAGAGATCTCTAATTTCTTTTTTCTCTGGTCCTTTAGCAACTCCTCCCTTTGGTATTCTAATTTCCAAAGAGAACCCTCGGTAAACACTTCTCTCAGCTTATATAATATTGACTTGCATGGAACTAACGTGTTTGTCAAAAGGAACATATTCCTCTGAAAAGAACATGTAGATGTTGGCTGTAGGGGATCAAGGTCCAATTTCATTTTAAAGAATAGTGCAAGTGGTAACTGTGCTCTAAAGAAGACTTGTCCTACCCAGCTCAGAATTTCCTGCCCATGTCTCACTTTATCCCATTTTCCTTGCAGTAAGAAACCCTTTGCATATCTGAGCATGAAAAGAGAGATTTGAGGCAACAAGAGCCCTCTATTTCCTTTTGAGCTAGCTTTGGAAAGCCCATTTTTCCCCCACCAAAATTCTATCTTCTGAGTTTTTGGGGAGCAACAAGCTACATGCAATTTAACCTTTACTAATGAAAGGAATGGTACAGAGATAAAAATCTGGTATTCAGTTTATGACTATTTAAATAATAAATACAAGGAAAAGGGGCTGGGGATTTAGCTCAGTGGCGTAAGTGCCTGCCTGGGAAACACAAGGTCATGAGTTTGATCCCTGGTACCCCCCCAAAAAAGAATAAATATAAGGAAAAGAGTATTCATGACTTTGAGCTCCAAACTTTCCCATTTCATTACTTAAAACTGATACTAAGTCAACTTACTTATTTTCATATTGCTATTTATATTAGACTAAGTTCCAAGACTATTAGAAACATTTATATTAGACTAAGTTCCAAGACTATTAGAAAAATTTTTTCCTCAAAGCTGTGCTGAGGACAAATGCAGGCCCTTGAGAATACTAGGCAAGTGCGTCACTACTGAGCTGTATTCCCATCCTTCACTGAGAATTCTTGATAGAAGAGTCTTTTATATCCACACTGGCATACTCAGTATGCAGTAGGTTGTTACCACTGGGATGAGGCTGTTTCTCTACAGCGGAGTTATATTTCACAACACAGGGAAGCATGGAAGGAGGGAGAGGAGAAGCAGAAAAAGGGAGAGAATAGAGAAATCATTGTGTTGAGACACTTAGGAGAGCTATGGTCTGGACAGTGGCAAATGCCTATAATTTCACCTATTCTGGAGACTGAGGCATTGACAAGTCCAGACCAGCGTAGATGATTTAATGAGAGCCTGTCTAAAAATAAAAAAATAAAAAGCATTGTGGAGATAATTCAGCGGTAGGGTATCTCTAGATTCAATCCCTAACACAGGGGGTGGGGGAAGGAAGTAGATTAGGTGGTCTTTTGGGCCACTGTAAGGACACTTGGGCTTTTACTTGCAGGGGGAGAATATAAAAAGGAAGTGATAAATATTGTAAAGAGAGGTAAGGAAAAAGAGCCATGAGCATTTATAGGATGTCTCATGCTGACTTGCAGCATAGTCAGCTTTGATAATAAAGGACCTATTATGTAGATGTTAAAACACCCAACATTTGAGTTCATGGGGAATGGGAAGAGAAGCAAGAAACCAAACCACACCTCCTATGCGCCAGGGGCAGCCTTGGGGAATGGAAAGAGAATCAAAAACCAAACCATGCCTTCCTATGAGCTAGCTGGTGTGTGGGCTGGGAGACAATAAGGACAACAGCCCCCCACCCTTACCACACCTCCGCCCTCATAAACAACCGACTGATTCCAAGGAACTCAGGCTGAGAGGATAGCAACTGAAGTAAAAAATAAATTAATTAAATAACAATGCTTGTATTGTTTGATTGACTTTGCAGGACTAAAGCTGAGAGTCTGAACATCTATTTGGAGGATAACTACGTATTATAGCAAATGTGGGGGATTTCTTTCCGTCTTGTTTTGGAAATTGAATATTTTTATTCCATTTTACTGTTTTATTTTATTCCTGTATCTGGTAACCTGAGCAACTATTTTGAAGGTAACAATATGCAATATAACAACCATTGTTAAATTCCTTTTATCTTGTTTTGAAAACCTATATAGCTACTGTTTTTTGTTATTGTTGTCATTTTGTTTTTGTTGTTGTTTTTTGGGGGGGGCTTGTTTGCTTCCTAACTTTTCTGTTTTATCATTTTTCTCTTTATTTATTTATTAGTACTGGGGATTGAACTCACAACCTCACACTTGCCAGGCAGGTGCTTGTGCCACCGAGGTAAATCCCTGGTCCCTTGCTTTTCTCTTTAAAATAAAAGTTAAAAGCTAGTAAAAAATAACATTTGGATTCAGGGCAGAGGATTTATCTTAGTGGCATAAGCACCTGTCTGGCAAGCGCAAGGTCATGAGTTCGATCCCCAGTACCAAACCAAACTAAACCAAAGAAAAAGCCATTTGAGTTCAATAAATATTTGTGGATGAATAAATAAATTATACATGTGCTGTTCAGACTGTGACATACTATCATTCAGAACAGTAACATTTCATATCAGCAGTGTTTCTAAACTGTGTTTTTTTTTTTTTATCAGTTCCAGGGATCGAACTCACGACCACACACTTGCAACGCAGCCACTTATGCTGCTGAGCTAAATCCCCAGCCCATCAGCAGTGTTTCTAGGTATGAACACACATTTACTGGGAAACTGACATCAGCAAGCTGGAACTCCTGAGGGTTAGAAAGAAGAGCTCTTGGCTTTAAGAAAAAGTAGTTAAGATGTCTTTTGACTGGCAAGCCCTAGATGGCATTTCTTTAATTGACTGAGGTATTATGAATGCCATATGTTAAAGCACTAGCCAGTTCCTGCTGCCAACAGTCAGACTTGCCTAATAAGTGCCAAAAATCCCATCTGTTCTCTATCCCCAATTTCTTTACAACTCAGTGGCATGTTCGTCAAGAACAAATGCAAAAAATCTCTAATTATCTATTTTTTTTATTTTAAAATGAATTGGATTTAACTGGTTAAGTTTTTCAAGTACATTTATTGATCCATCAGCAAACTATTGATAATCAGGATATAGAACATCATGTCTTCTACCCAAATATTTCTGAAAAACTTCTACTACTTTGAGGAAGTACAGCTGTATATACAGCTATATATATTCACACTTTTAATATCATTACTGCTATGGAGACACAACTAATAAGCTAAGAATTTAATTTATAAGAATTTAAACTAAGAATTTAATTTAATTTATAATGCATTTATTATAAAATATGTAAATGAAAGTCAATTTGTGCTCAAACTTTAAAAAGGGGAAAGAGAAGGGCTAAGAATGTTGCTCAGTGGTAGAATACTTGTTTACAATGCACAAAGCCCTGTGTTTGAGCCCCAGTGCCACAAAAAATAAACAAACCAGGAAAGATTCTACTGCATTACTATTTTGGGGAAAATCAAAGTTTATTTATTTGTACTTAATAGTTGCTGGACACCTTTAGTTTTGATTAATAACAAAAAAATCTAAATTTTTGCATCATTCTGAGAATCTTTTTTTAAAAGCCTCTATAATAAGAAATAATCTAGGTATTTAGTTCCATACAAGTTTTTTTAGCAGTATTAGAGAGACAAACCAAGGCCTTTGCACAGAACTATAATGCCAACCCGTTTTTGCTTTTTATTTTGAGATAAGGTCTCACTAAGCTGCCAAATTGAAGTGGGACTAAACTCACAATCCTCCTGCCTTACTCTTTCAGAATACTGAGATTACAGGCATGCTGTATCACTGCCAGCATCCAGAAAATTTTTAAAAGCCTGCCTTGTCTAGTATATTTTAAAATCTGCTAAATATAGGAAGGTATAAAATTAGAAAATTGACATTAAAAACAAATTTTAGGGCTGGGGATCAAACTCAGGGTTTGTGTACATGCTCTCTACCACTGAGCTGCACCTCAGCCCAGAATACATATACATAATTTTTTTTTGATACAGGGTCTTGCCATGTAATTCAGGTAGGACTTAGTCTCACTTGCAGTGCAGGCTGGCCTCAAACTTGTGGCATTCCTCTTGCCTCAGCCTCCTAAGTACTGGAATTATAGGTCTAAGCCACCATGCCCAGCTGTCTCAGAATATTGACCTTTGAATTAGGTGTTATCAGACAAAAGTGATTATTCTCATATTCATAGTGCTACTATATAGGAAAGTGGGGGAAAAAAACCTTGTGGTAATACAAGTAGGCAGTAATATGAGAATACTTTGGCTTATTGTATAATTTTTTAAAAAGTAGGAATGTAGGAAGACAACATAAAAAAATGCTTATGATAAACATAGGCTAAGTGGAAAGGGCAATTAATAAAAGTATACATACATTACTGTTGCCACTATAGAAAAGTTATATAAAAATGGAAGTGGAAACTTCTTCCCTTATTATCACAAAAGTTTTTAAGGAAAAGAAGTGATCTTGAGTCAGTCATTATTAAATATGATAATGAATATTTGGCTACCGGAAACTACTAGAGAAGTTTGGAAGTAGGTATTTTGTATGTTTCAAAACAAATCTGACAGTTAAAGTAATTCTTCTGAAAAGAATTGAAATATTTCTATAAATGTACCCATGAATTTATTCTGCATGAAAGATAGTTATTTTCTATACTAAATGTTTCTCTTAATTTTTCCAATGTTCTTTATATTTTTAGTTTTTCTGAAAGTTAATCAGTGGATCCATTCTGGAATTCGACTTGGCTGGATGTAGTAGGGCATGATTGTAATTCCTACTGCGGCAGGAGGATTGCCACAGTTTCAAGGCCAGGCTGGAATACATAGTGAGACCCCGTCTCAAAAAAAGGAAAAAATGGAATTCAACTTGATTATCTTGAATATTTGCACAAACACCATCTTTGACACATAACAGAAGCTTCAGTCTCTTATGGTCTAATTCTAAGTCTGTGGGGGCTTTCCTGTATGTTACTGGAAAGTTCTTTTTCCTTTGATTTCCACTAAATCCAGATCCTGTCTGACCTGATTGCTGCTGAGGCAGTTTCTAAACTAAAAGAAATGTAACTTTTTTCAATTTAATGGTTTTTCACAAGAATCTATAACAGAGTAAATACTAAACTGTGTTATTCTAGGAAGACTGAGGTTAGGAACCTGTGTGCCAAGTTACAACATGGCCCTGTTCCATCTCTGACACTGTGGCCAGGAGGTATGCATGACAGCCGCAACCTTTATAGGTATCTAGGTTGCGTGGAGTTTGTTTCCAAGTATCTGCTTAATAATACAGCAATGACAGAGACAGCGACCAGCATCTATTGGAGTATCATTGCTTGAAACATTGTCCATGTCTCCCTTACTTTTGTTTACTTTGATAGATGATATTTCATATGTAACACATTTTTCCTTAGAAATATTTTAAAACAAGTTTGCTGAATAAATAGTTTTCTTAAGATTAGTTATTTATGTCTTGCCAACACCCAGCATGGTGCCTGTCTAATACCAAAGTTTTAACTAACACTGTTAAATTGAACTGTGCCTTTGAGAAAGGATAGTCTCTTCATAAATATGGTAACACTGCACATACTGGCACCATCCATATTGCTTACAGAAATGATGGCCATGTTCTTGACCTATGATGTAACATACTGTGCCTAGTAGTCACCTGTTGACTGAATATTAGCATTAAAATATGGCTAGCCAGGTGTGGTAGTGCATGCCTGTAATTCCAGCACTCAGGAAGTTGAGGCAGGAGGATCCCCAATAGTTCAAAGCCAGCCTGGGCTATGTAGTGAGTTCAAGGCCATCCTGGACTACAGAGCAAGACCTTGTCTCAAAACAAAACAAGCATAAAATATAGCTATACAACTAATAACTGAAGTTTTAGTTATATTTAATGTTAATTAATTTGAATTTAAATAGTCACAAGTAGCTAATAGCAACTATAATGGATGACACAGACATAGATCCATAAAACTCTGTGTTGAGAAGCAGCAGTGTTCTCTCAAAACACTGATATGGATTGGGCAAGTTTTTTTTTTTTATTTCTTTTCCTGAAACAGATGCTCAGGATTTAGCTTGCTTTTCACTGTCTTTATATTGATCTATACCCAACTCATCCATCCAATATGTAAATGTTTATTTATCATTAATTATATGCTTCATACTCTTTTGAGTGGTACGGATACAATAATGAGGAAGACATATTTCTTCCAAAAAAATCTTACCCTGTAGCAGGGAGAGAAACACTGGTCAGTAAATGAGTACATCAGAGGTAGCACATGTGGCCACAAAAGAAAACCATCATTGAGAATCACTGGAGGATCTTACAGAGCACCCTGCACCATGAAAAATGAGCAGGCATTTCTAGATGAACAAATAAAGACGTAGGTTATGGAGCAAACTATATACCCTAAAATTTATATGTTGAAGTTCTAACCCCCATTACCTTAGAATGGGAACTTTTTTGGAAATAAAATTAATACATAAGTAATTAGGTAAGATGAGGTCATACCAGAGTAAGGTTGACCCCCGTATCCCATATACAATATGACTGGCATCCATGACTGGATAAACACACACACACACACACACACAGAACACCAGGTAAAAAATGGAGGATATTGCTGGTTATGGAAGCTAGGAGTGAGACCTAGAACAGATCCTTCAGAGAGAGCAGTGGCCTTACCAGCATCTTTATCTCAGACTTCCAGCCCCAGAACTTTGCAAAAATTCACTTCTGTCATTTAAACTGCTTAGCTTTTGAAAATTTGTTGCAGGAATATTTTCAAATTAATATATACACTCCAGATCAAGGAAGTAGTACTGTTAAAGCAAAATACATAGGCAATGATTTTTTATTTTCATTTATTTACTTATTTTGGTACTTGGGATCAAACTCACAACCTCATGCTTGCCAAGCAGGTACTTATTCTACTGAGCTAAAACCTCAGCCCTGATAGGCTATGATATTTATTAAAGTTCTGTTTTGTGATTACCTGTTGTAGTCAGGGGTTACAAGGAGGAAAATTATATACAGGACACAGAATTTATAACATTATTTTATGATGGTCACCCAGAGTTAAATACAAGACAGTGCAGGAAATCTGCCCACAACACTAAAGACCCAGAATATTCAGTCAAGGGCCTGGATCCTACAGCAATGCCCTGCATGAATCTAACTGAAAACCTAGAGCCCATGAATCCAACTGGAGATCTAGACCCACAACAAGGACTCGTGCAAGTCTGTTTCACAGATCTGTGCTGGTAAGGCCCACAGGTCAACAGTGGAAGGTAGAAAGTCTATGCCAGCGGGATGAAGGAGCTGTGCTAACATAGATTTAGGGTTCTATACTGGAGCCAAGAAGCAACGCTCAAAATAAGGACCAGGGCTGCCTTGAAAAGTACCACAGCCATCCTCAGTGACAATGAAGTCCCAAGCCCCTCCGACAATGAGAACAGTCAAGTGCAGGCCAGGAAGCCAGTGTGACAAGCTTCTCCTGGAGATTGAACAGCACACATCTTCCCCTCTGGAGCCAAAAAGCAATGCTCAAAGTAAGGAGCAGAGCTCCCCCAAAGTGAAACACAGCCACTCTCAGCGACAAGGTATGGAGCTCCTCCGATGATAATGGCTGAATGCATATCAGGGAAGCTAGCCATGACAAGTTCCTCTAGGAGAACCGATGGCTCCTAACAACAACACTTAGGAGAACACACAACGCCCTGCTCTTCCTCTCCACATCTCTTTTTATGCCGGCAGCTGTCCTCAGGTGGGCCATCTACATTCAGCACCATGCTGATTTAATTCAGCTTGTGTTAAGCTGACCACCAGTTTTTAATCTATAACATTACCTAACTTAAGAATTTTAGAAGCAAAAAAGCACAAGTATGAATATTGCATTTATAAATATTTTTGTGTCTTAAAACAAAAGCTAAGAAAAAAATTTTTTTAATTTTTTAAATTTAAAAAAACAAAAGCTAAAGATGTAATAATGTTTAGAATGAAATTACTTTTGTTTTTTAAAATTATTTTTCTGATAAATATATCATGAATCAAAAAATAAATGCTTGAAGCAGCCAGCTCATTGCTCTGGTAAGTGGCTGTGGCCTGCCAGGCTCCAGGGCGAGAACCATCAGTGTTTCCTGAGATCCACGCCATGTTGGAACTTGGGGTGCTGGGAAAACAAGCAGCCAGCTAGCCACTCTGGTAGGTGGCTGTGAGCCTACCGGCATGTGGGCTAAGAATCAAACATCCACCCCATCCCCACCCCCCGCTAGCAAGTGAGAGCCAGAGATCTGAGCATCTCTTGAGAGTTTGACTATATGCAATATAGCAAATAAGGGGGATTTCCTTCTGCCATCTCTCTAAAGGCAAATATTTTTATCACTGTTTTGCTCTGTTCTGATTAATGGTATTGCTCTATTCAATATTCTGTCTTTATAAGTTCGGTATTTCCTTTGATTTTGCTGTACCTCATTGAAAGAACAACTATTGTGAAGAAAACGAGATATACTATTGTACTTATTACTGTTATCCACTTTGTATGCTTTAATTTTGTAACTTGTACAACTATATCTAAGAAGACAATATGTAATTTATCAACTAGAGATTTCTTACTTTTTTAAAAATTCTGTATTGTTTCTACCCTTTTTTCTGTTTTGCTTTTTTTTCTCTTTAAATAAAAAAAATGCTTAAAAATGTTTGTACTTATTTTAAATCAATTAGATGAAAATACTTATCTATTTATTTGGTACCAGGAGTTGAACTCAGGATCTTGCACTTCCAGGCAAGCAATGTGCCACTGAGCTTATATCCCCGGCCCCAAAAGTTTTATTTATTATACTTTCCTCCCTAGAATAAAATATTTAAACTGATGAGTAATAACCATAGGAGGAAATACACATGTGAGAGATGCATTATCAGTATCCTATGTGTAACTCAGGGGAAGGGGGTTTGTGAGCAAGAGCTGGATTGGGAGCCATGTACTGGAATCTGTGTTCTTCCCCCTGGGATGGCACCCTAAGGTTCAACTCCACTCTGAAATTATCACTGGACTGGGACAGATTAGGACTGGAGGCACCAATTTAGAGCTCAGAAAGCATTAAAATGTTGTGCTTCCTGAAAGCCACTGTCTTATTTACTTTTCTCATTGGGACAAAATACTCAACACCCAAAGTTAAAGGAGGAAAGGTTTAACGTACCTCACAGTTTGTAGAGGTTTCTGTTCCCAGTTGGCTGGCTCCAATCAGAGGAGCATTGCGGAGGAGAAACTATTTACAGCAGGCAGACTATGGAAGAAAAAAAAAAACAAGCAATAGCAGCGCCTTTCTGTCCCTTTTATATTCCATCTGGGGTACCCAATTTAGGGAGGTGCCAAACCCTATCAGGGGACTAATTTAGTAATCATAAACCCTTAATCTGAGCATCACATAGTCTAGATCCAGTCACTTCTAAAAAGCCCCACCTACGAATGCATGAGGCTTTGGAGAGGGGCATCTAAACACAAGCCATACCTGTCACATTCCTTGCAAAGAAAAATTTGTCAGATCTAGGTGGCTTTCTAAGACCCAGGAATGAGATAATGAGGGAGAAAGGCTGAGTGTTTGGTGCCATTAATCTTTTCTTTGTGTCTATGCAGTTAAGGACCAGACTTTAGGAACAATAAACTATGAGTAACATTAATTCACTTCTGTAGAGCAAAAGTAATTGTGCTAAATGTGAATAGTTGTACAGCATCTTAGAAGAACTAGATGCATGGCAGGTAAGGGTTTGAAAGGATGTACACACCTGAAGAGGCTGATAGGAGCAATGAGATGCTTTGACATGGGAACTAGGAATAATAATGCATCACTGTTGGACATTTTAAATCTGATAACCTTATGGGATATTAAGAGGAGGTGACCAGGAACCCTGTAGTTTATTTAGGGTAAGGACCTGGGTTGAAGATATTGATGGGGAGATATCAGTGTGAATATACAAATTAAAGACAGATAAAGGTAGGCAAAATGAAAACAATACCAACATTTGATAGCCAAAGAGAGATAGGAGGAAAATAAAAAAGAGAAAGCAAGAAGAAGAAGAAGAAGAAGAAGAAGAAGAAGAAGAAGAAGAAGAAGAAGAAGAAGAAAGAAGAAGAAGAAGAAGAAGAAAAAGCAGAAGCAGCAAAAGGCCTGGGCATGGTGGTGTTCACCTGTAATCCCAGCACGCAGGAAGTTGAGACAGGATTGCTATGAGTTTGAGGTCAGTCTGGGCTACATAGTGAGTTCAAGGCCAGCCTGGATTACATGGCGAGACCTTGTCTCAAAAAAAAAAAAGAGAGAGAGAGAGAGAAATGAGAAGGAAAAGATCAATGGATAGAGGAACAGAAAGAAGAGAACGGAGAAAAGAAGAGGAAGAAGAATGGGAGGAAGAGAAGGAAGAAGTGAATAAAAGAATTATGCAAGTAGTGTCTTTCCAGCACTCAGGAGACTGAGACAGGAGGATCATGGCAAGTTTGAGACCAGCCTGGGTTACAAAGTGACCTCAAGGCCAGCCTGAACTGCATAGTGAGACCTTGTCTCAAAACACAAAAACAAAAACATAAAAGAGTAGTGTCTTTGACTCCACGAAAGTCAAAGATAAACCACCTATCTAGAGATTCATAAAGGTAGAGAAGCTGGGGAACCTGGGAATGAAAAAGCAAAATCTGAACAATTAATCAATGGAATATGAGGAGGGGAAGAAAAATGAGTTGGTTCTTCAAAAGAAAAAACAAACTTGTCAAACCCTCAGACAATCTAACCAAGAAAAGATGAGAAAAGTCCCAAGTCAATGTAATTAGAAATGAAAAAGGTTAAATCACAATGGACCCTGCCAAAATAAAAAAGATTATTAACAAATACTTCATAAATCTATGTGCCAATAAATTGGAGAATGCAGAAGAAATGAATAGATTCCTCAGTACATATGAAATACCAAGGACTAGGAATGTAGCTCAGTGGTAGAGTTCTTGCTTTGCATGTATAGGGTCCTAGGCTCAATCCCCAGCACCATCAAAAACAAAGCAAAGCAAAACAAAGCAAAACAAAACAAAACAAAACAAAAACTGGACCAAAAAGATTTTAAATCTCTGAGAAATTCAGTAACAGGCAATGAAATTGAAGCACAAATACAATCTACCAACTTAGGAAATCCAGATGGATCCACTGCTGAATTCTAAAAAAACTTTAGGGAAGTTCAAATACCAATATTCCTAAAGCTCTTTAATGAAATTGAAAAGAAATAAGTGCTACCAAAGTCATTCCTGATTCCAAAACCAGACAGTGATCTCACCAAAAAAGAATACTACAGACCAATCTCTTTAATGAATAAAGATGCAAAAATTCTCAAAAAGATATTGTGACGCAAAGTTCAACGAGTCTTCCAGAAGATCATACATCATAACCAAGTAGGATTAATCCCAGGGATGCAGAAATGGTTCAGTGTGTGTGAATCAGTAAATGTAATATGTCACAGAAACAGCAGGGATAAAAATCACACGATCATTTCAATAGACACAGAAAAAGCCTTTGACAAAATTCATCCTTTCATAATAAAAACACTGAAGAAAATACATGTAGAAAGACCTTATTTTCAGTCTGATAAAAGCCACTTATAGTCAACTCACTGGCAATATCATATTAAATAAGGCAAAAGCTGAAAGTTTTTCCTCTAAATCAGGAATAAGACAAATATGTCCACTATCACCACTCTCATTCCTCCTAGTTCTCAAAATATTAGCAAGAGCAATAAGGCAAGAAAAAACAAATCTATATATATATGGAAATTAGTCAAATTATTATTTATAGGAGACATAATTCCCTAGACAGAAGACCCCAAAACACCCAAAACATCTACCAAAAGACTACTAGAATTAGTAACTAAATTCAGCAATATTATATAGCAGGATACAAAATCAGTACACAAACATCAATAGCATTTGTATACATCAAAGATGAACCCACTGAGAAAGAAATTAGAAAATCAGTACCATTCACAAAAGCATTAAGAAAAATTAGGAGTGACTTTCATCTTCCTACCATCCAAAAGACTTACAATCTGGATGAGATAAAAGGGAAAGAGAGGCTTACTTTTCTTTTTCTGCCTGCCCTGCCACAACTGCTTTTTCTGTGCCATGCCTTTCTGCTATGCCACAGTACCACAGAACCACCTGACTGTGGACTGAAACCTCTGCAAGCTGTGAGCTAAAATAAACCACTCACCTTTAACTTGAGGGTATCATGTTTTTTGTCCCAATAATGAGCAAGTCACTAAGATACTACCCAAGACTTAACTCATGTGATTTTCCAAATATTATAAAGTTTTAATCTTTATCTTAAATATCATGGAAAATTACTCTTTCTGGGATAGAGATCTATGAATTTTGACAAATGGAGAAGTCAGGAACACCACTTCAAGCAAGACGCAAAATAGTTCAATTGTCAAAAAAAATTCTCTCATACTGTTCCTTTGTGGTTAAACTCACTTCCCTTCCCCAGTCCTCAAGGTCTACTTTGTCTATTTTCCTTCTCTATAAGTTTATCTCCTCCAGAATAGTATATGAATGCAATCATTGAGTAAGTAAAATTTTGAGACTTCCTTTTTAAACTGGGTATAACGCATTTGACATTTGTCTATACTGTTAAATATAACAATAGTTTCTTTTTATTGCTGAATAATAGTCCATTGTATAGATCTAGACATTTATCTAGCCACTAGTTGAAAAACCTTTTAGTAGTTTTCTGTACTGCTGATCCTGAGTAAAGCCATTAAAACGTTGGCTCAGAAAGTTTTGTGAATGTAAATTTTCATTTCTTTTACATTAATTGATTTTGAAATGTTGAAACAGTCTTGTGTTTCTAGGATGGGGCTAACCTGGTTGCTGGATTTTTTTTTTTTTTTTGAGAATTGGGGGCACTATTAGGTTTTTTGTATGTCAGATAAATTTGGGTTATATGGAGAGTATTTGGAATGTCATGTGGTGAGGGTGAGACTCTGGGTCCTGTTAAAACACTTGGAGAATGGGTGTGTCTTGGTGTGGACTGCAAGTTCCATCCCACTTTCTGGGAATCGCGGTTCTGTCAAAGGCCTCTGAGATTGATACTTTCACTGCTGACCAAATCAAAGGAGGACATTTACTTTGGTAAAAAGAGGGAAAAAGATTTTTTCAAAACTATCTCCACGGAGATAGAGGGGCCCATTTGCTGCATATTTGGGTGAAAAAGATGAGTCACTGGGAAATGGTGTCCTCTTCTCTCTCTGTCTGCTTCTTGTCTGCCTTGGGTTGAACAGTTTTCCTCTGCCATTCTGTTTCTACCTTGGAGCCAGTCAAGCATGAACTGATCTGTGTGATACATATACTAATTAAACCTCGCCTCCTTAAATTGTGGCAGTAAGGCATTTTGTCGCAGCAACAGGAAAAGTGAAAGATAGAGGCCATTTCCACTGCTGTTTCACAGGTGTACCAACCCGGTCAAATTTCTCATCTGGTACTATTTATATAACAGGTCATATCCAGCTGCTGCATCCAGTTCCTTAGTGCCAGAATCAAGATTCCTTTGGGGCTCAATTCTTTTCCTCATTTGGTCAGTGAAAAAAAAATTTTTCCACCTGGACAGGACTCTGACTTAGAGGCACTCAGTTATAGTTTCACAGATGGCAGCTTCACTTCATTGGCTCCTTGGTCAGGCACACAATGCCAAATGTGTAAACCTGCATTTCTGAGCAGGAGTACCACGCAACAACATGTGACAAGACTACCTAATGATGGTCGGAATTAACTGAAGGTCTGCACATGAATAATTTATCTCACCTTATCCCCTCAAGTGCCTCAAGTCCCAGTAGCTCCATTCCAGGAATAATGATATTTTCATTCTGGCATTCAGTCCCCTTGTAGAATCGCTGTCCTTTTCACATTAGCAAAATGAGCAGGATGATATTTTCTGTCTATACACAAAGCTCTACATAGACTTTCTAAGGTGGAGAGAAACCCATAGACAAGACTACTTACATAGCACAAAGGAAAGTCACGCTTGCCCCTAGCCTTTTGCATTCTCACCTAAACTGACCACAAAAAAATGTAAGCTATATGCTAAACTTTGAAAGAAAAGATGCCTTATTTCATTGTTATTTTGTAATCATATTTTATAGGATAAAAAAGACAATAATAAAAGGAAAGTAAATGAGTTTTTAAAATTCTAAGTTGGGCCAGGGATTTAGCTCAGTGGCACAAATGCCTGCCTAGCAAGCATAAGGTTGTGAGTTTGATCCCTGGTACAAAAAAAAAAAAAATCTAAGTTGTATGTTCAAAGAACTTTGAAGATTATGTATGCATAAAGAATGAGATTTGCTGGGTGTGGTGGTACATGTCTATAGTCTCTCTCTCTCTGTCTTTCTCTCTCTCTCTCTCTCTCTCTCTCTCTCTCTCTATATATATATATATATATATATTTTTTTTTAGGCAGGGTCTTGCTGTATAGTTCAGGTTGGCCTCAAATTCTTGGTGATCATCTTACCTCAGACTCCTGAGATCTGGGATTCAGGGCTTTTCACCATGCCTGGCTGAAAGTGTTATTATATATATTTTTTGAGATGGAGGTCTTGACATGCTCCTGAAGCAATCTTTTTACCAGGTGGGATGACAGATGTTCAAACCAGTGAAAGAACTTTAAAGAATGAGGTAAACTGGCTGCATTTTTTAAGCTTCTTTTTGTATCAGAATGCCTTATTTCACTGTCATTTTTTTTCTTTTTTTCATTTTTTTTCACTGTCATTTTGAAATCATATTTTATAGGACAGATGATTTCAGGTTGTCATTTGTTCTTCTTTCATTACTTTAACTTTCCTACATTTCCTTCTAATTGGTATTAATTCTTACAAGAATTAGACATTATTCTTATTAGTATTTTCTTTCAAGCAGAATATCTTACATATTTGACTACTTTTACTTTTTCTCTTTATCATTTTCCCCCCCAATAATTTGACTATGATGTGACCAGGTGTTATTTTCTCTTATTTTGCTTGTTTAAAAGAAAAAAAATTTAAAAAGTTCTTGGATTCTGGCAAAACTCATGTTTTAAAAAGGAAAATGCATAATAGTAAACATTAAAACTAAAATTGCATTATGTCTAAATAGTAAAGGCATCATATGAACAACTTATTCCAATAATTTAGAACTATATGCAAACAAAATTATTCACTTAATGAGTAAACTAACAAATGTATGTACCTATAACAAATCTACAAAATTCCAGGGACATGTCAGTATTCCTTAAGAAATATCATCGACACAAACTTCTGAATATTACAGGAAAATTCTTAGTAGTTTTTTTTTGTTTTGTTTTGGTACCAGGGATTTAATTCACAACCTTGTGCTTACCAGGCAGGTGCTTGTGCTACTGAGCCATATTCCTGGTTCAAGTTCTTAGTAGTTTTTTGAAGTCCATCAACATTATTATTACATAGCAACTATATTAGGTGAGAATTACTAAAACTAAAATCCTCATTTCTGTAACTGATCATGCAGTCATAGCTGGTATTTGTAATACTTTCTTCCACTACCCATTCTGTATTCCTTTAGCATTCATCAAGCACCTCAGCAAATCTTGATTCTTTTCCTGGTGGAGTGACCCATACCTTTATTCCAGAAGGTCCTGGACCATTTGTTACTCTGCTTAGATTGGGTTGTTGTAGTTTTCCTTTGACCTTAATAACAGGGCAAAGTAATACTAGAAAATGCCCTAAGGTATTTCCTGCATTCCAAGTATTTTATTCCTTTTTTCCATTATGAAGTAATAGGCCAATTGCTCCTTGATAACCTGGGTCAATCACTCCTCTCGACACTGCAACTTTCTTTGTAGCTTGTTGGGGCATAGGAAACCCAAAAGGACCAGTGGAAAGTATTAGCTTCAGGTTCAATGGTATCATTGTTGTGCTTCCTGGTACAACACCCCCACTCCCCAAATGAGACTTCTAGAACAGCAGAACATAAGGGTGTGGGATTAGGAAGCAAAAATACTGCTAGGGCATCATAGGAATAATGGTGAGTGGTATCATTCCCATTGCCACTCCCTGATTTCTGGACCCATTATTTTTAAGAAAAGAAATTAGCAACTAAATTTCACAAGTTGGCCTCAAACTTGGGTTGCCCACCCTTAGCTTCCTGAGAAGTCAAGATTATAGATGTGTGCTGCTTCCGTAACTGGGGATTGGGTTTCTATAAAGAGCAGAAAGTGCCACCCATTGTTTTCAGCAAAATTAGCAAACCAGATAAGAAATCAGAAAAGACAGTTCACAGTTTTGCTAATCTCAGGGTTTAGTACTGGTTGGGGCAAATGGCAGCCCACACTTATCTATATCCTTTACCAACTCAGACATTCTCATTCTGTCCCTGGGAGGTGTTCAAGGAGTTCCACCAAAGAAGAGACAGGTACCTCAACACAGCTGGCTGAGAATATTCTTGACTCCTCACAGAAAAGAATTTCAGGACAAGTCAGCAAGAGGAGTAAACACACGGCAAAGCTAAAGAAATTGATATTCAGTGAATTTAAGAGTGCAGGGCCTCGAGGGGGAGGTGTACTATGATCGGGGTTGGGGGATATATCTGTGTCCTTGGAGGCCTAAAAACATTCTTTGAACACTTTGAATCTTTTTCTTAAGCTTCAATTCAGGCTCCAGTCCCTTGATAATTTGTGGATTTAGAGCATCATTCAGGGACATGTGTGTAAAGAGCCTAGAGAAACAAACAAGCCTGTGGAGTACAAACCTAGGAAGTTCATATATGGAGTACAGCTACGGATAATCTTGGACAACTTTGTGTCCTGAAGTTATAAGTTTTTGTTTGTTTGTTTTTTGTTGTTTTTAGATAGAGTCTCACTATACAGTCCAGGCTGGCCTCAAACTCATGGCAAACTCCTGCCTCAGTCTCTCGGGTGCTGGGATTATGGGCATGGGCAACGATGCCCAGTTTAGTTGTAGCTTTCTTAAAAGTATAATTTTTAACTTATGATTTTCCTTGTCTTTTTTTTGTGAGATAAAGTCTCACTATTTACTTCAGGCTGGATTTGAACTTATTTTGTAGCCCTGGCCTTGAACTCACTGTGATCCTCCTGCCTCAGCCTCACGAGTGCTGGGATTACGGATGTGGGTCCACCATATTTGACAACCTTGTCTCCTTCCTACCTATCTTTATTTATTCTACCCTACCCTGTGTACTCCTTCAGACTTCTCCAAAGTCACTTCTTGGTTCTCAGTCCAATAAATACATTAAAAAGTTTTAATGTATATATTTCTCATATTTTTCTGTTCATTTACTAGAGTTTATGTTTCTTGTTTTTGGTTTCTGGTTGGCTCTTGTGGGCCTGACACTCTTGTGTGGAACTCTGAAACTTCATCACTGTTTGTTATATCATTTTGTTTTAGAAGGTGTTCTTCTGGTATGCAGATGTCACTGAATCCTAGGGCTGATGAAATATTGGCAAATTGGGACAGTGAGAATCATTAGAGTTTGGAGACAGAACATAGCATGGAGGTTTTGAAATTATAAAATTTATTTCTGAGGTCTAGGGTAGAGCATCTGAGACTGGCCAGAAAGGCAGGAGGGCTCAGGTCCAGGTTTGGGAAGTTTCACTGGGATTCTAGATTCCCTTGCCTTTGCTTCTTTAAACAGGTTTATGATGGGGCTGGGGATTTAGCTCAGCAGCACAAGTGCCTGCCTGGCATGTGTGAGGTTCCAGTTCGATCCCTGGTACCCAAAACAAACACCAAAACAAAACAACCCACCCCCAAACCCAAAGGTATATGTAGCCAAACCCTGGCATATGTAGCATTTTGTCTTAACAGTCACATTGTATCTAATAGTGAGCCTCCTTTATTCCTGTCATCTTGGCACAATGACACTTTTTGTGCATGCTTTCCTCCTCAATTCTTTTTCCTTTTTAAAACTTTTTTGCTCCTATGAACTTTGATGACCATCCTCCTTCTTCACTCTTCTGGTTTGTTTTGGTTTTCTGTTATTATTTATTGTTCCTTTAATATTACCTCTTTTGCCGCGAGTGTTTCTGGTATAATGGTATCTACTTTCCATCTTAAATCACAAGCTATACCAGTTCTAGACATTTCCTCTCAATTTCAGAAACTTTTCCATAATGGATCTCAATATTTTTTCTTTCTTCCTTATAGAGTTGCTCTTTGTTTGTGTTTCAGGGCCTAATTTATGGCGCTCTTACCCAATCCTCTAAAGGAGAAACCCAACCTTCTCCGTTTGCTTTACTATCAATGATAGATTACCAAGTCTGCTAAGTAGATCACTTTTGCAAATTTTTCAATCAGTGGTTTTCGAAATGGAGATTGCAGACAGCTAGCAGTCATACCTAAGACCTGGCAGGAAGTTTAAAATTTCTAGCACCACTGCAGACCTACTGAACCAGAAACTCTGGAAGCGTGCTCCAAGGTCTTCAATGGCTCTTGTCAGCTTATTATAAAGTGACCTCAAAAGTGACAGTATCTTTCGTTATGGCTTACCCAACACCCTTACAGGGAATTGAAGTGAGTATTGATCTACATCCTCAAACTTGTGATCCTCCTGCCTGTGTCTACTGGCCAGTGAACTTGAGTCTTACTCTTTTACATGCATCTCTTGTCATGCTTGGTCTTTGGTCCAGTAATAATAAACCTTGAATATATGAGGGTTCCATTGGGCTCTATTCCCCTTCTCTGTGTAAGTATATTCTGCATGAATGATCTGGAATTTCTTTCACTGCTCCTCCCTTCTTGCCTGGCTAATTCCTATTTTCTGAAGTGCTAGCTTTTTTGCAAGTCTTCCATTAGAACGGAGTTTTAATAGCACTCCTATATGCTCCCAGTTCCCCTCTGCTTATTCATATGGTAACCATTCTTACTTATGCATTTTGGTGTGCACTTAAAAATTATCGAGACCCTGAAACAGCTTTTATACACAAGACATATATGCATATTTATATTAGAAATTAAACCTGAGAAATTTAATATTTTTCAAACACTTAACAGCAGTTGGAAACTCACTGTGTTAATATAAATGATACCCCTCCCCATATTCTTTTATTTTTAATTTTTTGAGACAGGATCTTGGAGTGCAGGCTGTAACTTAAACTATGTAGTTCAGGCTGGCCTCAAACTTGCAGCAATTCTTTTGTCTCAGCTTCCAAAGTGCTAGAATTACAGGCATACACCACCATGCCTGGCTTATCCCCATCAAATTCTGAGTGGGGTTCATTTATCTTTCATTTTAAAAAACCTCCTTAATGTTTGGCTTAATAGGAAATAACCAATCTTGGCATCTGGTAGTTTCTCAGAAAGCAGTCACAATGTGGACTAAGTCAATGAACTTCCTGTGTTCTACACTGAAATCTACCACTTTTTTTTCTGACAGGGTCTCACTATGTAATTCAGGCTGTCCTTGATCTCACTACATAGTCCAGGCTGGCTTCAAACTCACAGCAATCCTCCTGCCTCACTTTCAAAGTGCTGGGTTAACAGGTGTGGGCTGCCACACCCAGTTTGTCAGTTCTATCTTGTACTTGAGTCTTTTAAACTTTGTAATGGCATAAATTGGTGATCTGGAAAATAATCGTTTATTGAGCTGTAGAGATGGTCCAAATGTTGATATAACATATATATATATATATACATATATATATATATATGTATATATATATATATAGTTAAATTCCACATATATAACCGTGGCTAGGATATATATTTATCTTATATATGTATCCTGTATATCTATACATACACATTATTAATGTCACTGGGGCTTTTAGCAGAGAAATCTGTAAGTCTTGGAAGCTGTCACGCTGAAGAGGCAGGAGGATTGCAAGATGGTGCTCGGCTTGGGAAATTTAGTGAGGCCTGTTTCAAAAATACCTGTACCCTGGTGTGAAGGACCTAGGTTTAATCTTCAGTATTTAAGGCAAACCAATAAGAAACAACAAAAACCAGATACGAGTTTAGAAAAACTTGTAATTTTGTGTTGTTTCAAAACCACCACCTCAGTGCTTTTACTGGAAATAACCATTCTACCTGGGTATGCAGCTGTCCTTTCTATTTCTTCACACTTATTACATTCATGCTAGGGTACACATTTGATAAAATTATTTGATAAAATCTTTACTTAGAAATCTGACATTTCGTGTGGAGTACACAGAGATGAAGAAAATACAACTATCACTAGTTTGGCAATACTGCCTTGGCTCAGCAGTTTTACTGATCATTAGCTCAAAAATCAACAAAATGAAAAAAGGTAAACGAAGTGTCAGTACTGTACTGTTAGTTGTCTTGACCTTTGGGACCTACTCAAAGTCCCTGGCGATCCTTGGGGTCCCGCAGATGGCACTTTGGGAATAGCTGCTTTGGTGTCACTGTTGTCTCTCATTAGGCTGCAAGTGGACCGTTAGGTTATGTGGACCATCCGTGTCTTCTATGTGCCCTTGTCTAATAGCGTCTAATACCCAACACCCAGTAACTATTAATACCTCCAGGAGGGAAGAATAGATTACTAGTTACAAGCAGTGACTGCAGCACCTCTAATTTACTGCGTCCTTAATACGATCCATGTTTTGTGAAAAATTTCAAGGTTTTTCACAATTAGGACGCGTGCCCATTCTCAAACACAGGTGAGGTGAGGGAGCCGCCTCTCTAAGGACGCCGCACTACAGTTTGCTTCAGTATTTCTCCGCGATGCCCGAGCGGCATTCCTTCTTCACAGGCCTGAGTCTGCAGGCTGGCTTCCCACCCAGTCCTAAAGACTAGGAAGAGCTGGGTCTGCCCCACTGACTAGAGCACTGAACTTGACCGAGGTTTGGAGATTGAGCCCCCATCCCTAACAACAAAAAAATCCTGACGAAACGAAGAGGCACAGAAACAGCCTCAAGGACCCAGGACTCTACGAGCCGGAAGCCGCAGCTGCTTGAGACCGGCCGGTTGCCGGGGCGACGCTTCCGGCTGGCGCGCGCAGCCCCGGAGCAGCGGAGTTGAGAGATGGGCGGCTAGACCTGCCCGGCGAATTCGCTAGCGGGAGCGCGCTCGCGGCCGCGCGTCCTCCGCTTTCCAGGTTCCGTCGCTGACGCGTCGTAGACGTTGGGGAGCGGGAAGGCAGCGGCAGTTGCAAGCGGGATCGGAATGAACAGCGGCGGCGGCGGCTTCGGTTTGGGTTTAGGCTTCGGCCTTACCCCGACGGCGGTAATTCAGGTGACGAATCTATCGTCGGCAGTGACCAGCGAGCAGATGCGAACGCTTTTTTCCTTCCTAGGAGAAATCGAAGAGCTGCGGCTCTACCCCCCCGAGTAAGTGCTGGATCTCTGCTGGGGGAGGGGCGCGGGCGCCACAGGACCCGGGGTGTCTCGGCGTGGGGGTAGCGCGGGCGCGCGGCGCCTGTCACGTGACCTCCGGGGTTTACCTCAGTGCCCATGTTTGATGAGGGCACCGGGCCGGCGGCCTGGAGGTCCGTCTCTGCTGCCCTCCTTGGTAGTTGGGTTTGCGGTTTAGTCTTTGCACCGAGCCCTTAGGGATGATTCGGACAGGTTTCCTTTATCATGCCTCCCGTGCTGTGGTCGCTGCCGGGCTTGGAATTGGGTGCTGTATGCCCGTTTCCCCCCGAATTTAAGATGGCCGCAGGTGGGCCCGGGGTAGTCCTCATGGCAAAAGCCTGCTAAGGTCGGTGCTCTCCGAAGATCGCGGGGACTGCGCTGGGTCTGCCGCCCGGTTCTTAAGGCCATAATGTCAGGCTGTTTGTGCTGATGAGAAAGCCTGCGGCTGAGGACGAGATGCAGTGAAGACTTTTTTGTTTCCCAGGGCGGTCTCATCTTCATGGTTTATCTAACCCAGTCCACCCACGTTCTTAAAACACCTGGTCTAATCGTATTTCGGTCAACAGATTGTTTTCCTCATGGAAGGTCACACTGTCCCCAGCCTTTCAAAAGAAAATTGTAAATCGGTGGAAGATTATTCCCACTTTGTATGTACTTGTAAAATCTATACCTTAGCTGGAGTTCCCAAGTTGTGGCCACCTCCCAAGTGCTGTAATGTATTTTGAAGTGGTAGATTTGCAGTATTATCTAATTAGAAAATATAAGGAATTTGCAGGTTCTTCACATTGTTACACAAACTTTGGTTTTTTGAGATAGGAGGTAGGTTTTAGGAATATAAGTTCTACAGTATTTCTTCAGTATATTAAAAAAAATTTTTTTTAAGGAAGCAGAAGTAGTTGCTCACTCTTTTTTTTTTTTAAAACAGGGTCTTCTAGCCGGGCATGGTGGCTCACGCCTGTAATCCCAGTGCCTGTAATCCCAGTACTCGGGAGGCTGAGCCAGGAAGATTGATGTGAGTTCGAGACCAGCCTGGGCTACAAAGTGAGCTCAAGGCCAGCCTGAACTGCAGTGATCCTATCTCAAAAAAAAAAAAAAAAAGACAGGGTCTTCTGTGGTTCAGGCTGGCCTTGAACTCACGGTGATCCCTGGTCCAAGCGTCTTTTAAAAACTTGGTATTTGACTTACTTGTCTCTAGTGATGCAAATACACATGTTTTGTTTGTTATGTGTAAGTAGATAGCACTACTGTATATGTATTGATAAATGTTGTGCTTTTGAATATTCAAATTTTGCTTTTTAGGTTTTTCTCTTTTTGTTTTTTTGAGACAAGGTCTTGCTGTGTAATTGAGGCTGGACTTGAACTCACTATGTAGCCCATGCTGGCCTCGATTTTGCCCCTTTTCTCCTGCCTCAGCCTCCTAAATGCAGGGAATACAGGCTTGCAAAGTTTTTCTCTACTTTTTGTTAGGAAATATTTTGCGCATCTGAAAAAGTTGAAATAATACATTGAACATCACATTCTCCAAAATATGCATTTGTTATTTGCTTCAGTTAATAACATTTCCCAAGAAGGTTTTTTTTTTTTGGATATAGGTTATCAGTGACCACACCTTGTAGTTTTCTCCTTTAATCTGGAAAGGCCCCTCTTTCCTTAATTTATAAAACAAATTTTCATAACAGGCAGGCATATCAGCACACCTATAATCCCAGCACTCAGGGAGGTCGAGGGAGAAGAATTGCTGTTTCCAAAGTGTAGTTCAGATTGGCCTTGGACTTGCTAAGTAGTCCAGGCTGTTCTGGAATTTACAGTGATCTGGTTTACCCTTCCAAGTGCTGGGATTAGAGGCATGCTCCAGCATTCTCCGACTAAGTGATATATTTATGACAACAGTTTGAAAGTGCAGGTCATGGTGGTGCAGATTTATACTCTTAGTACTTTGTGAGGCTGAGGCAGGAGGATTGCAAGTTCAAGCCCAGCCTGAACAACATGGTAAGGTCCTGTCTCAAAACAGTGATAACAAAAACAACTGCATAAGGGATTGAATACATATGGTATTGCAGCTTTGAGTATCTTCAATTTCTGAAAATGCTTTCAGCTATCTGTTAAGTACTCAACATCTTTTAATAATTGAAGTGGTTCAAGGAGTAATGTGTTCTAGAATTCAAATCAGTCACTGTACATGAACCCTTACAAAGTAACCTTGTAGTAGGATAGGTTATAAATAGGAACAACATATCACTATATTCTTTATTACCCCAGAGTACCATTTTTATGTAAGGTTGAAACCTGAGTTTAGGTGGCTTTATACTGCAGTTATAAACTGATAGTTAATAATGGTCTTTGTTTTTGAAATTAAATGTCATTGGAGTTAAAAGGACAAAGAGAGTACAAAGCTCTTCTTACATATATAATATAATTAAATGGAGTTACGTGTCACAACTGTAATACAGTTGGCAAATTATAAAACAAGCCCCACAAAATTCTTAACTACTGTAATTTTTTTGTAAGTACAATACTAGATCCTGCATTTTTATTTTGCAGCAGTGTTGACATTATTTGGTTTTCTAATAGGTTTTCTACTGTATAATTTAATTGTCAGTATTTGGTCTTCACAGTAAAGATGTGTTTGGATTTGGGCTAAAATGGATAAAAATGCAGCAGTAGTTTGAAGATACAGTTTGTTTTGCAGTGTCATGTAAACAGTATTTTGTGATTAATCTTTAGAAGCTGAATCTAAATTCATTTGATTTAAAACAGGAAATATATTTCTTTAGTAGAATATGAAAATAGTTTCTTAATAAAATTTTATGAGACTCAGTAACTCAGTTTATGGAGTGTGCATAAGTCATATTACATATGAAAATTTAATTCTTTTGCCTGAGACAGTGATTCAGTTTCACTTTAATGTTTATGCATTAAGAATTTTTACTTGGCCAGGCATGGTGGCACACACCTGTAATCCCGCACTTCGGAGGCTGAGGCAGAAAGATCCCTGTGAGTTTGAGGCCAGCCTGGAGTATACAATGAGTTCAAGGCCAGCCTGAACTGCATAGTGAAACCTTGTCTCAAAAAAACCAAAAACAAGCCAGGCCTGGTGGCACATTCCTGTAATCCTAGCACTTGAGAGATTGAGGCAGAAGGATTGTTGCAAGTTTGAGACCAGCCTGGGCTACAAAGTAATCTCAAGGCCAGTCTAAACTACATAGTGACATCCTGTCTCAAGAAAAAACAAAAACCAAAAAAATCTTATTTGTAATTTCATACTTTTTGATGTTGCCAGGTGATTAAATATCCAGAATTACTATTTTAACTTTTGCATAATGTTTGAATCTCATAGCTCATGAAAACATTTTTATGAAAGTAAGAAATCTGGGGCCAGGGATCTAGCTCAGTGGCACAGCATCTGCCTGGCAAACATGAGGTCTTGAGTTTGATTCCTGGTACCCTTCTCCCCCTCAAAAGTAAGAAATCTTTATTTCTTCAGTGCTTTTTGTGGAAGTATAACATATATAAAGAAAAATGAACAGAGATAAAGAGGACAGCTCAATGAACTTTTGCAGAACGAATACACCCATGCAGCTAGTTCACAGCGGTTCCCCTGTGCTCTATTTTAGTTGGCTGACTCTGAAAGGGTAATTCTATCCTGATTTCTGACACCGGAAATTTTACCTGTGCATTTTTTTTCCTGTCTTGCTGGTTTTCTTCATTTTTCTGATCTACAAAATTCTAAGAACATAAGATAAAATGTATCAACTGTTTGTTTATTTAGTTAAAAATTAATATAGTCTGTTTAGCCACTTTATGGAAAATAGAGAAAAAACATAAAGTCTAACAGAAAGAAGTGTGCTATCCATAGTACCATTGGAGTCCTATAGAACAATCTTGTTTTAAATGATGTGCTCATTAATATGTTCATCCATATGTGTGTGTGTGTGTGTATATATTCTCCCATCCCCATACTGGGAATTGAACTCAGGAGCTCACGCTTGCCAAGCAAACACTGTGCCACTGACCTATATCCTCAGCCCCCATATTCTGTTTTGCCTGTGTTTTGAATTATATCCTTTCTGATCCTTTAAAGAATATATATTAATATACTGAGAAAATATCACATATATTATTACCACATTGGCTTTTGAAAAGATTGTACAATGTTATCATTGTGCTAAATGAAAAAATAATCATTTAGGGCCTAGGAAATGTAATGGTTATACAAAAGTTGATTCTTTGTCTCCATTTAACACTCAGTGAGAAATCATGATTTTTTTTTTTTGAAAAATAGGAAGGTTTTATATTTAAAAAACAAAAGTTGAGAATCAACAAATGAGGTCAAACTGAAGTCTAGATTTGGGTGCTGTTTGCTTGCTTGCTTTTTTTCTTCCTTTTTTTTTTTTGTTTTTTTGGTACCAGGGATCGAACTCATGACTGCGCCTGCCAGGCAGGCGCTTGTGCTGCTGAGCTAAATCCTCAGCCCATGGGTGCTGCTGCTTTATATAGAGGTTTACATTTAGATGAACTAGAATGTACATCTTTGAAAAATGAAAACTGTAGGTTAAAATTACATTTTAAGATGAGAATGCTATTTAAATAAATCCAGGTATTTACAAGAGGCTCAAGGCCTTGATAACCAGCACCACAGTAAATAAGTAATTAAAAAAGGAAAACAAATTTATTTAACAGTTTACATATGCTAGACAGAAAGTAAAATACAAGATTTGGAAACATGCTGATGTATAAATACAGGTTTGTTTCCTGAGTTGCTCACTTCTGTTGAGGATTCTATCATATTTTAGTCTGTAGCATTCAACATAAAAGTTTACCACCTTTCCTGTAAGCTCAAATATTTACAGTTTTATAAAATTAAGCTGACCTAAGGCAGGAGGATTGTTTTAAATTCAATGCCAGCCTCAGCTGCATAGTGAGACCCTTTCTCAAGGGGGAAAAAAAAAAAAAAGTAGGCTTTATTATTTCAAGAAAGGTAATTGGACACAGGATTAAGAAAAGGATTTAGGATTAAAGCTGTGAGGCATCTAGACGTCATATGCATGCTCCATAATAAAGTGAATAAACCGTTTTCAACCAGTGGTTGAGCTTTTCAAATTTTGGTGGCATGTTTTCATATGCATTTTGTTTCTAAATGAGTCTCACATTTCCTATTGGGTTTCAATGAGGGATGTTTGGGAATGTGCTTTTAATTTTCAGTAGTGATCACAAAAAGGATCTGTCACTTCAGGAAAGCTGTAGTGGTGACTTGTTAGGCTTACTTAAGGATTTCATGGCTAAAGGAGTATTGCTGTTACAATTGTTAGGGTTTTAGTAACCATAAAATTCTTTGGATACAAGGACAGAAACAATGTTAATCTAGTTTAAAAGGAGACATTGTTTTTAAGAAAGAGAAGGATATATTGAAGACTAAAGACCATTAATGACTGTAGAAGAGCCAGACCTCATGGGAACTGGGCCTGGGACCAGAAATGTATCAGCAATCAGGAAGTTTTATTGTCAGTTGTTTCTGTGTATCTACTGTTTCTTTGCAGAACTGTTTTATACTTCCTCATCATTTAGGCCAATTTATGCCTAGCAGAAAGAATCTAGTTGTTTGACCTCATTTGGTCAAATCTGACTATCTAAATTACAGGTTGCTGGTCAGCCAGCAAAATAGACCTTTGGGACAGGTGAGGGTTATAGGCTTCATGACAGGTTTCAGTAAGGAATTGTGATAAAGCATCTGTGTTAAAGCTGTATGGAATGTGGTAACATTAGATACCACTGTGACACCTTAAGATGGTTTATCAGAAAACTTGAAATGGAATTACCATTCAAAAGGGAGGTAGAGAGTACATTATAACCAGATGGAATAGCATGTACAGAGATCTCCATGGATGTGGGATATGATTTCAGGATGTGTTTTTGCAACCACAAGTATTTGTATGCTTGGAGTGTATCTTAGATGAAGCAGGAAGAGAGAGGACCTTTGAGGAAAGTTAATCTGTGGAATGAAATGCAGTTCAGAGTTTAGAAGGCTCACTATGGCAGCTTTGTGCAAGACCCTTAATGGTTGAGATTGAAAACAGTGTGATGGGTTGGAAGCAATGATAGCAGTATAGGAGAAAAATGCTGAGGGACTGAATTAAGACACTGATAATGAGAATGAAGAAAAAATCAATGTGACGTAAGTATTTGGGAGTTGTTTCAGTAGGATTTATTGACTCATTGATTGACTCCTTGATGTACTCAATCAGGACAGCAGGGTTTAAAAAACAACTTAAATTCCACATTTTTTTTTTTTTTTGGACCGGGGATTGAACTCATGATCTTGTGCTTTCCAAGCAGGTGCTTATGCCGCTGAGCTAAATCCCCAGCCCCAAAATTCCACTTTTGCAGAGTATTTCTTACAATAAGATGATGGGGTTTGATGCTGTACTCATTGGGGCACTCTGGATGAGGGGAACAAGTCATTGCTGTTATCTCTTGAAATTTGCTGGTTGATGTGGTAGAGGAGAAAAGCCCAGCTATGGCTCTTGAAACTTCTGCAGAAGAGATACATTGTAGTTTTTCTCACATTTAGTTGATGAAAGCATGTTACGCACCTAAATTCAAGGAACAAAAAAATGGGATTTTACTGCATATCCAGAAGAAGCTTTGAAAACATTTGGTTATGATAACGATCACACAAGTGACTCAGATTTCAGACTTGGGAAATGTGATTGTATGTTTAAGTGAGACATGAAGTACAAAGGGCAGTATTGGTAGCAGAAAAGGAAGTTGAATATTTTGGAATTAACGAATTAGGGGCAGATGAAAGTTTAATGTCAGCAGGTCATTGGGTCTGGAAGTCTAATGCTCAGGAGAGGCCTAATTAGAGATTTGATAATATAAAAGTGCTGTTTTAAATTGCTAAAAACAGCGTTGAGAATGTGGCTCAGGTAGACCACTTTGGGAACCCTGCATTCATCTCCAACAACTAAAAGCACTAAAAAAGCAGCAACTGAAAACTCTAAAATCTTCACTGAAGTCTTAGAAACATTCAAATATGAAGTTAAATTAAGGTCCTCTGTGTATGCCAGACACTTTCAGGCTACATGCGTAGTCATGTTATTTTCCAGACAAAAATTTTACACACTTTATTGTGTAAGATAATATAGACTCTATTTCTTGCTCTCTACAAAGAATATTACAAACTCTAATGAAAAATGATTACAGATATGATGTCAAAATGATTACCCAAGAAGTACGTTTTAGAATTTAACAAGATACAGTCATATTATGGAAAAATTCCTTTCATTTGTCCTGTTCATTTTACTGCAGGTTTACCATATTTGACTGAATCAAATGGACTAGAGACCTAGTTACATACCAAATCTATAACATAAATATGTACAGTCATTTACTTTTTATTTTTTATTTTTTGATCTTTTTGAGACAGGATTTCACTATGTAGTTCAGGATGGCCTTGAAGTCACTTTGTGGCCCAGGTTGGCCCATCCCCCTGCCTTAGCCTCCTGAGTACTAGGATTATTGTGCAGTCATTTAAAACATTAAGATTTTTCTTTCCATACTTAAAAAAAAAAGAAAGATCATTTGAAAAATATCATACATAGCTTGTGCAGTGATAATTTACTTTGGCTTACATAGAGGTTAGGAAGTTGACTGCAGTGTTAGAACTAATAAATGCCAGAGTTAGGATTCAGAGTCTGTCTTGCTGGGTGTCTTGCTGGATGTGGTGGTGCACACCTGTTATCTCAGGGAGTGTAGAGGCAAGAGGATCACCAAAAGTTTGAGGCCAGGCTGGGCTCCTTAATGAGTTCAAGGCTAGCCTAGGTGATATAGGGACACCCCAAAGACAACAAAAAACACCATTAAGTGTAATCATCCAATTCTTTTTTTTGGTACCAGAGATTGAACTCATGACCTTGTGATTGCCAGGCAGGTGCTTGTGCCACTGAGCAAAACCCCTGGCCTTAATCATCCAATTCCAAATCTGTGCAGCCTTAATCTTTCAAGTAATCAAGGATTTAGCTGGGTGTAGTGGTGCATGCCTATCATCCCAGAATTTGAGAGTCTAGACTGAATTAGGATCATGAGAATTTGAGGCCAGCCAGAGAGCTACATAATGAGTTGAAAGCCAGGCTGGGGCTCGTCTCGACAAAGAAATGAGATCAAGAATTTATAAAACCATTTGGAGGGGCTTAGGGTACAGCTCAGTAGTGCAGTGAGTACCACACACACATGAGGCGCGCACACACGCACAGTTTTGAATTATTTACACTTTACCTAATGTCATTGATGTCAGATTTCATACCAGACCCACCAAAAATTTCTCGAACCCAGTTATCTAAGTCAAAGCATTGCATGTATTGTCATAGAGGTACATATGTCTACATTCAGACTAAATGCTGGAAAATCACATTTTGGAAGAATTGGAGTGGTCACAAAATCAGAAGTTTGAAGGCTGTAGCATTTGTACAGGGATTTTGTCTATGGGATTTACAGACTGAACATCTTTGGGTTATACTAGATGTTTTCACAGTTGATTCAGATTAAGGATTGACTTGTTTCAGGTCAGATAAATCACTGCTGAATGACTTGAGTTTTGTCATTTTATGTTTCAATGAGCCCTAGTAACAAACATTTCCTGTCTTAGTTAAGTTTATGTAAACATGTGAGAAAGAAATTTTAAATGAAAATGACCAGACCAAGCAAATGTTTAATGAGTTGTTTTTCCTTTATCTTGCAGCAATGCACCTCTTGCTTTTTCCTCCAAAGTATGTTATGTTAAGTTTCGCGACCCATCAAGTGTTGGTGTGGCCCAGCATCTCACTAACACGGTTTTTATTGACAGAGCTCTGATAGTTGTTCCCTGTGCAGAAGGTTGGTATCTCACATTTTTTTCTATTGTTTTAAATGCTGTCCTGTCTATTACTACAGTCTTTTGTCCTAGAAATTAGGAAGTATAGGCAGTACTCAGGAGAGTGTGTGAGTATGTGTGTATATATATGTGTGTAAGAGGGTGCAAGAATGAAATACAGAGAATTTTTACCTAACAGTAAATTTTAGTATTTGTACATTTATTATTATTTATTTGTACATTTGAAATTTTGTAATGTAGCATTTAAAAATTCATAAAGTAATTTCTTTTGGCTTTCTGTAGTTAATTTTAAATTTCTGAAGTGAGCTTTATGAAATTACAAAAGTAGTTTTAAATTGGTTTGCATAATTTTATTATTTGTACATTTGAGATTTTGTAATGTAGCATTTAAAAATTCATAAAGTAATTTCTTTTGGCTTTCTATAGTTAATTTTAAATTTCTGAAGTGAGCTTTATGAAATTACAAAAATAGTATTAAGTTGGTTTGGATAATTTTAAATATGCAAATAAGAAAACATTTACCCTATTAACAGTACTAATAGTATTACAAGTAAAAACAATGTGTATATTTTGTCAAATTTTCAGGTAAATAATGTTTATAAGAAAAATATTTATACTTGAAAGTGTGCTTTTAAGGTAATTTACCTTAATTGTTACCATGAGACTATTCTTTTGTATTCAGGGTACTTGTTTGCAGTGCATCAGGAATGTTTCTTTCCATTGGCCTGTTTGGAGGGTAATTGAAGAAAAAAAAAAAAAGGAATACAATTTTTTGAATCTTTGATCAAAAAAATAGTTGAAGATAGGAACAGGACCAGAGGCCTAACAGATAGTTGCTAAATTTTATGCTTTAAATTGCTTTAAGAGCTCATTATTACTAATTATTTTTTAGTAATTTTTTTTTTACAGAGCTACTTACATAATAATTTTGATAGTTCTAGTGTGTAATTAACTTTCATTTAGAGCAGTGACTATATGGCATGTTTACATGGATTTTTACAATTGGCCAGTAGAAGTGTCTTTACAAATAGATATTTTTTGTGGATGGTGATAATTATTTTACAAAAAAAGTTCACCAGAAACAATTTGTTGGGTTTTTATACATAATTTTTAATTAAGACCTTTTTTGTAGTGACCACGTTAACATTAAAATAACTATGTTAGTAAGCAACTTGTCCCACTTTTAGGGTTTTACGCTTATTTTAGAATGCCTTGTCTGGAATGTCACAAAACTAGAACATTTTTTAAGATAAATTTGAAAGTGTCTTTCCTGTGTTTTGGGGGTTAGAGTGGGTAGGGAAAATAAAAATGGGTTAAAGTTAATTGTTTGTTCATAAGTAACAAGTATTTATCCTTACCTGATGTTTTGTTAAGGGTACAGTAAGCCCGATATTTGTGAATGAGATGGGAAAGGAGCTGTTTAATGATTTAATTTTATATACCTTTTACTGAAATTTTCATATAAACTGTGGGAAATAAACCAAATAGAAGGTATATTAAACTGGAATATTGCATCAGAAAATTATTCCACTAACAGCACAGGATCTTAATGTTAGATCATAACCTAATTGTAAGGCAAAAACGTTTTGTCAGTGTTGCTTTGTTGGAACCTTGCTATGTTCGCATAAAATCTTTCATACAGTAGAGAAGCTTTGTTATTTGTCATAAATGTTCAAGGTTATAGGCATGTAGAGGTTCCTTTTACTGTTTACTTGAGATGAGTAGATTCATAGTTACAGATTTTAAATGTTTTTGATATTTTGATTTTGAATGCAAAAATGTCAGCATACTTTTATTGTAGTTTATTAGAAGTATTGCAGCACACTGACTTAGAAGAACTTAACATTACTAATAAATAGCATTAGAAATAACTGATACTAGAAAATTTCTGGTACTATAAAAGATTCAGGTACTTTTTAAAAGTTATATTAAATACAATAGTGATAAATTTGTGGAAATTGAAATATTTCATAGTGAAAGTCTGCTTATGCAGTGCCAACAAAGAAATAATGCATTCTTGTACTAAAAAACATAGCAGAGCAAATTTGACATAAAGCCAAGGAAAGCATTCCAGTGGAGAGATTCTCTAAGAGGTGATGTGAGGTGGTGCTCTGAGCAGTCTGTGGTATACTTCACAGACTGCGTTCTTTCCTTGACATTATAGAAACAGTATCATGACATAAGTAAGAAAGACCATAGGAAAAAAAGATGGTCAGAAAAGTGTTTTAGTTTCTTTCAATTTGCTCTTTCTAGTTCAGGCAGTAACAGAAGACCCTAAGCTGTATAAGTAATGTTTGATGTGTAACAGGTTCGTACATATTAAGCATTAACTACTGTTCATAAAATACGCCATTTCAAAATAAAATATACTTTCGTTATACTTGTGTAAATATGACCTCTTTTGTTGTTGCGTGCATTTCAGATTTCTTTTTATAAATGTTAACACTTAGAAAAGATAAGGTCAAACATAACAAAGGTGTCAGCCTAATCATCAGTCATAAATTTATGTCCACATTTTCTGGTAGATGGATTTTGACTATTAATTTGGTTTTGTATGTTTTCTCTATGTGATATTTGTGCATTATTAGATGACTAGACTGGCCAAGGCAGACCTGTTACACTTGCCTGAGTTAGGCATTGTTTGCCATGCCACTAAACCTGCCGTCAAGTGAAACCTTCATTGGGGAAATGAGATCGGAGTCTGAACCGCAGAAGATGGACGCCCTGTCTCTGTTTTTTATTGTTTTACTTTGATTTCATTTCTTTTTCTTTATTTTGTCCCTTTGTTTTTGTTTTTGTTTTTGTTTTGTTAAATTTCTTTCACTTTAACTTGTGAGCTGGTTTTACAGTTCTTTGTAAATGGTATTCCATTAAGGTTCATAACGTGTTGCAAATTATATCAGATGATTAACAGAGCTCAACCTTAAAATAAATTTTCATGTAGTAAGTTAGAATACTATGGTACTTTGAAGCTCAGTGGGTCTTAATGGGTACTTACAGATTGATCAGGTACATTTTCTTCTTGAAACAGTAAAACACAGGAATCTTAGGAATACTTTCTGATCTCAGTTCAACATTTTTGTAGGTTTTTTTTTCAATTCTACATCTCTCATAAAAACCAATTAATGGCTTTTAATTTTTATCCTCCCCTGTAGAATTCTAGGCATACAAAGTCATCAAGGAAAATAAGTGAATTTCTTAGTTATCTGGAGGGTCTTTTTCACTTTTATGGTAGTTATTATACAACTTATTTCCTTGTCTTAAGACTTTGTTGCCTATGTGGGGAATGGATATTTGAGACAATTATTTGCATGTATATTTTTCTGTTTGCTTGGGTTTTTTTAAGTTGAAAATTCTTCAGATATTACTAGTTTATAAATGGCTTCAGAAGTTACACTTCAATAATGTGAGAGATGTTTTAGTTGTTTTTGAGGAATACAGCTTGGGAAAAATGCTAAATGATTATTTGTTTTATACTTTTATATAACCTGATAGTATTTAGGAGATAAACTCAATAGAATTTTACTTTGAAAATTAAGCAATGGGATATTTTCAATAGAATAAGACAAAAATATTAATGTTACTGGCAATTACAGATGTATAGTGTTTATTACTATCATGAAAGTGAGAATCTGACAACCTACTGATATTTGACCCAGAAGTAAGACTTTCATAATACTGAGTAGTCAACTTTTAGCCCATTTTGAAGACTCAGTTCATTGGTGTAGTCTTTACACTGTCTTTATGAATAGTTGTGCTTATTAATTGGCAAGTAATATTAAATTTGGCACATCTCTACTAGATGAGCACTCTTGTTTCTTTGGGTGTATAAATTAGTGTATTGAAGCATAGGGTTTTTGCCTCAGGTTCCTGGGTGGTTTATCAAGGGTGTTCAGGTTCTACAGATCTTTTTAAAAAATAGTACCTGTTTGTAATAGATGAAATGAGTGTGATATCAATATAGATAATGTTTGTATCTTAGTATATATAAATACATGTTAATAGTAACATACATATAAAATAGATTATTGTTATTTAGTGTCTTCAATAAGGTCAACTTACATTTTGTTTATCTTTGTGCATGTTAAGAAATTGTTCTCCAGAGTTTAGATTGAAATAACTGTTCTTGAAATTAGTTACAATGTTAGAAGTTTAGATGATACAAAGTTAAAAAAATAGGCATTTGCTAAAGCTAATGTAATTTTTATTCTGTTTCTGTAGATAAGACATAACCATGTAAAACAAGTTTTAAAATTTTATCCATGTTTAGAGATATATTCAGATAATAATTGTGTAGAGATTTATCTCTGCACATCTGGTTGTTTTAAGTAAGACTTTTACCATTGAAAACCAGGCATGGTGCTCTTGAAAATTTAATACATGACTTTCAGCTTAGTGTGAATTTGTACACAGTGTTAAAACACTTTTGATAGGTTTGTAATGGAAGTGCATAGCCTACTAACAGATGAGTAGTTATATACCTGCAGCTTTTCAGGACAATTTATTTTGGTAAGAAGATAAGGAAAAATATGAAAGTTGTAGTCTATCAGAATTGACAAGAGTTCAGCAGTTAATTATGGGAAATTAGATGTTTGTTTCATTTTTTTCAGATTGAAGCCATTTTTTTTTTTTTTTTTTAGTTTCTAAGATTATTTTTAGTGTTACTGTTTTTAGACAGTTAAAATGTTTATAAGCAAGACAGTTAAGCATTAACCACCTCTCCAGATAAGTATACATAAATTGATTCTAAAAGTGTCTTAAGATGTTTTCAGAGACTAGGAAACTTTTTGTTACTAATTTTTTTTAGCAATTTCCCAAGGCATATTCTTTAGGCACCACTGATATTGGTGAGATGCCTTGTTAACTGAGTGGGTATAGATTGCCTTTTAAATTGAAGGTGATTAGGCTGGGTATGGTGGCACATGCCTGAAATCCCAGCACTTGGGAGGCTGAGGCAGGAGTATCGCCACAAGTTCGAGGCCAGCCTGGACTACCTGATGAAACCCTGTCTCAAAAAACAAAAAGCAAAACAAAAAGAAATTGAAGGTCATGATATGAAGTAGGTTTTGTTTCTTCTGTTTATTTGGAATTGAATGGAATCTATTGAAGTATTGAAGGGTTATCAAAATTGCATCACAAGTAGGAAGTTTCAGCAGCCTGATAGTGACACTCATTAAGGAACAAATTTCAATTCGCACATATTTGTTTTTTCTTTTTCTTTTCTTTTTTTTTTTTTGACTAATTTGGTTATTTGCCATTTCTGGGGATTAAACTTTAAAAAATGTTCTTCTTTTCTGTATCTGATGTTCTGTGTGCTATTAGTGATGCAGCCAACACGAACGGTTGTCATGTGTAACACAACTTTCGATCACCGCGAAAACACCGTCCTGGGAAAGCGTCCATGCTTGATATCGTTTGGTTCATGAACATTAAGTTTCCAGTACAGGTGACCCATAGCTCAAAGTGTTAAATAATTGTCTACATTATTCAGTTTTTAAAATAATATTCCATTAATGAGACTGTTAGTCTTTGAAGTTTTGCTCACTTTTATTTTTCCTAGTAGAGCAGGCTAAAAGGAAAGACTTTAAGTTCTTATTTATTTCTTTATGCAGATCTAATAGCTAGATTCATTTATTATTATTATTTTTTTAAGTGCAAGGGTAATTGTAAATCGTAGTGTAAAGCTGGTATGGTGTTTCTGCTCTCCATAATGTCTGGAACTTGCCTCTGCAGGTAAAATCCCAGAGGAGTCCAAAGCCCTCTCCTTATTGGCTCCTGCTCCAACCATGACAAGTCTGATGCCTGGTGCAGGACTGCTTCCCATACCGACCCCGAATCCCTTGACCACAGTAAGTGCTGTTTGTAAGTTAAGTGCCTCTTGTGAAAGGGAAGGAACACTGAACTATGTGATCAGTTGAATAAATAGCTTAGAAAACTATTTCTATTTCAGATTTTTTTTTAAAGTGGAGAGGTTTCAGAATCTTCATTGACAGTGTTTTCCCCTTGTTGTCACTTACTAAGCTGCCTTTTGTAATTACTGCTAATAAGTAAGGCTTTATTTAAATTTGGGAATTCAAATAGAGTATTTGTTAAAAAATCATTTATTGAAACTCAGTATTTTAGTTAGCACAAGGAATTAGAGGATCTTGGTAGCTTCCTAGTTAATGAGAACTAAATCCAATTTAAAATTTGAGATGATCAACAACTTTGCTAATGGGGAAAAAAATCTCAGAGAAGTGTTCATCTCATATGAGCACATGGCAAATGTTTTTTGCCACGAACTATACAGAATTAAATAGTAATTAATTCTTATGTAATTTATAAGGATTAAAAGATACTACCATTGCTTGGTTCTTGGTTTTATATAAAGAATTCTGCTCGTGCTCATTTTTAAAAAGAGCCGTTTTTCATCAAAAACTTAAAATAACATAGCTTACCTTAATTGGAAGCTGACTGTAGCTTTATGTTGTTGCATGCATAATAAATTAATAAGTAACCTTTGTGATTATATTGTATCAAAATTATAAAAATTATTTAAAAACTTTGATGTGCAAACTTCCAGATCTTTTTAATTTTTACATACGTTATACTGAAAATGTGCATTGTGACCCAAGTGGTATTGCTTCTTTTTTTGTTTGTTTGGTCTTTTGAGACACTATGTCAGTAAGTCACTCAGGCTGGCCTTGAACTGAGAGCTGTTGTGCCTCAGCCTCCCAAGGGCAAGGACTACCAAAGTGTGCCACCACATCCATCAAGCAGTACTTTTTTTTTTTTTTTTAAATTAAGATTGGGTTTCATTATGCAGATCAGCCTGTCTTTACACTCACTTTGTAGCCTGGGCTGGCCTTAAACGCCTGTGATCCTCCTACCTCAGCCTCTTCCCGAGTGCTGGGATCTTGTACAAGTGTGCGCTACCACACTCCACCATGGCAACACTTTCTAATTGAATTTTTCTGTTCAAAAAATAGAATGCTGGCCGGGGACTTAGCTCAGCGGCATAAGGGCCTTCCTGGCAAGTGCAAGGTCATGAGTTTGATCCCCCGGTACCAAAAAGAAAAAAAAAACCAAACTCCCCCACCCCTGAAGAAAAACCCAAAAGAAAAACCAGAATGCTGATCAAGGTGGTTAAAACATAGTGAGGGAAAGGCAGTAGATCTTGAAATTGGTTGGGACAGTGATGGTGTAGGGCTTTTTAGATTGCAGAAAGGAGTTTAAGCATGAAGCCACTAAAGAGTTTTAAGCAAGAGTGTAAACATGATTTGGTATGTTTTTAAAAGAAGTGGCAAAAAGAAGTAACATTGGTTTAGGAATTATGTTAGCACCTTTGGAAAGTGTCATTAGTTAATAGTTGTTAAATCTTAGTGTAGTGTATAGAATGTTTGTGTTAAATTTTCTGGAGTAGCGTAAGTGGAAATGAAAGTGGATGTGTTTTCTTTTTGTTCCTTGAATGGTTTTGTTAATTTTGAAAAATTTTTCCCATTTTCACATTATAGATCTTTTGTCTCAGTTTAAGTTATATTAAAAATAACATTTTGTTGCTGTGCATGGTACCAGGAAGGTTATACATCCATTTGTAACTAAGTAACTTAGCAAGATTCTGTCTCAAAATTTAAAAATAAATAAAGGGCTGAGAATGTAGCTTAGTGTGAAGGCTTCAGTATTTCCAAAAACAACATGTTCTTTTTTGTGTAAACTGCTAAATTTAGTAATGTTCTGGAAAGATCACTAACCTAGCATACCTAAGAACTTACTGTTTTAGGTATTTTTTAGGTAAACTTAATCTTTAGTTTTAAATTTACAGAGGATGAAGTTAATGACAGCAAAATAAGATGCTGTAATAATTTAATGATTAGGAATGCAACAATTGGAGATTTTAAATGACCAAACTGCAGTCGACTCTATTTGTGAATTCTGCATTTATGAATTCACTTAATAAGTAAAAAATTCATTGAAATCCTAAAATCACTATAAATGAGTACTTTGTGCCCATTTACAGAAATATACAGAGTAATAAACAATTTGAGTTACTAATTGTGTATGTTTCTAATAAAGTGAAAGTGACACGACCTTTTTGTTTTGGCACTCATGCTGTAAAACCAGCATATTTCATGTTTTAAAATTTTTGTGCTTTGGGGCTGGGGATTTAGCTCAGTGGCATAAGCGCCTGCCTTGCAAGCATGTGGTTGTGAGTTCGATCCCCAGTACTGATAAAAAAAAAATTTTTTTTTGTGTGTGTGCTTCTTGATGGTTATTTTGCTGCATAGACAAATGCTAAAGAAATTGGAGGCAGTGCATAACATGCCTTAGGAACAAATTGTGTGTGTTAGCTAAACAGATTATTCTAAGTTGTAATGTTACAGACCCTGAGTTCAAAGTTCATAAATCACCAGTGCACGTTAAATAAGGTGCCTTCACACAGAAACATGTATGAAAGAATTACATATTTAATAGTTGATGAAAATATTGTGACCAGAGGCTCTTAGTAACATAACCCTTTATCTTTCCTGGAACCTTGGTTCAGTATCCAGTAATTTTGTTTATAGAAATGTTATAGAACATAACTACTTTGAGAATTTCAAAATTAATACTTTTAATAATTTAGAAATATGCATGGCTTAAAGGTAGGAGTCCTTAGTCTTTTATTCTTGTTGAGTTGATCTTTTTTTTTAAGATTAGAGAATGGTATTTTGGGATATTAATAGAAAATATATGCTATTGTGTGTGTGTTTTTCCTCTTACAGCTTGGTGTTTCACTTAGCAGTTTGGGAGCTATTCCAGCAGCAGCATTAGATCCCAACATTGCATCACTTGGAGAGATACCACAACCACCACTTATGGGAAATGTAGATCCTTCCAAAATTGATGAAATTAGGAGAACAGTCTATGTTGGAAATTTGAATTCCCAGGTAACTAAAGAAACCAACTTGTAGTACCTTTTACTGTTTTTCTCTTCTTAAACCTCAAGTTGGTAAAGTAATATATACTTGATTTTGAAAGAAGTATCACTGTTAAAAGTATTAACTTGGTTTCCTCAGACAACGACAGCTGATCAACTACTTGAATTTTTTAAACAAGTTGGAGAAGTGAAGTTTGTGCGGATGGCAGGTGATGAGACTCAACCAACTCGGTTTGCTTTTGTGGAATTTGCAGACCAAAATTCTGTACCAAGGGCCCTTGCTTTTAATGGAGTTATGTTTGGAGACAGGCCACTGAAGTAAGAAATCCTAAACAAAGACATTTTAATGATGTTGAAAAAATTAAAGTATATTTGATGAAATTGTTTTTTCTTTTTAACAGTAATTGGCAATTTGTGGAAAGGAAGACTGTTAAGTATATAAATGAAATACATGTCATTTTAGCTTTTCAGTTTCTTAAAGTTGTGTTTGAGGACATTTGTCTTTATTTTCTCATTTTCTGTTTTGAAGGTTTGATATACTATTAATATATAAACTTCATAATAGTCTTGTGTTTTTCTTTAAGCTCTACTGAGGGTTGGTTTTATAAAGTGATTAGGTTTATGAGCAATTTAAAGTGTTGATTGAACCACAGTACTTTCAGTAATAAAAAAATTTGCTAAATTTCAAATCCCATGAAGAAAATATTTCAAATCCCATGAAGAAAATAAGTGTCCAAAAATGTTTTAAACCACACATTTTGACTTTTTAAGATTTGTTCATTTCCTTATTGTAAAACGTTGATGTAGTGTGTTAGATACTCAAGACCAGAAATTCTGTTTCATGCAAATTACTGAGGCAGACAGTTACCGGTTTCATAGGTGATTGTTTTAGTTACACAATTTGATCAGTATTTTGCTGTTAAAAGGTGAATAATCATTCTTAGTGTAGTGGGTGCTTATCTTCATTGTGGAATGGATAAGGCAAGACACATCAGATTCAGATGAAGCCTCAGGAAAACTTCTTTTGTATAGTAGTGGAAGTTTTATCAGATCCCTCCTGCATTCAAAACTGGGTCTAAAGCCATTGAACAGGGTTGATTAAAATGATACACAAAATACTTTCCCTTCATCCTGCCAGGGTATACAGATTAACAATAAAATCTTATGCTCTGAGGATAAAAGTGATTCATTTTAATGTTGATATCAACATTTTGATTTATTATAATTGTCAGCCAGGTAGACACTTGATCCGGTGTATTTGTGCTATTCAGAAAAGTTTGTGAGGTTAAGCTTTTCTTTTTTCCTTCCTTTTAGCAAGTGATGATGGGAGATTGTTTATTCTTTATTTAGCTGTATTAATGTGCTTCTGAGTTGTCTTCAGATTTTAAATTTTATCATATAAACATTTGTGTTTCATGTTTTATAAAATATGGTGTGTGTTTGTGATATGCTAATATTTTTAATTTAGAATAAATCACTCCAACAATGCAATAGTAAAACCCCCTGAGATGACACCTCAGGCTGCAGCTAAAGAATTAGAAGAAGTAATGAAGCGAGTGCGAGAGGCTCAGTCATTTATCTCAGCAGCCATTGAACCAGGTAAGGCCGTAGTGTTGTTACCTAGGTCATAGCTTAAAGATCACAGAATCTTAGGACTTAAAGGAGTTTTAGAAATTATATTGTTCAGTCACTTTGTTCTACCTCTAAGAAGATCAAAACTCAATTAGTAAGTGGCTTACTCAAAGAATAACAGCACATATCTATCCTTTCCTGTAATACCAAATTGAGGCACATTAGCCTAAGTTAGCTCTTTAATATTTTAATAGCAAATTTGGTATTCAGACTGATTTGCTGAAATCAAAGTATAAGTGTTATGAGGCTAAAAAAAAGTGCAGATATGTTTAAAGTGTTACATTCAAGCAGGCGTACTTTCCTTGAAGTTTTAATTTTAAAGCTAGAAAAGAATTGTGGTTTGGGAAAAAATAGAGGCACCGTGTTTTAACAAGGTAAAGGAACAGTCAAACTTATGTGTTACTAAATAAACTTTTGGATTTTTGAAATTAACACTCAGAATTTAAGCTTCAGTTCCAGCAGGATGAATAGAGGAAGAATGTAAAATCACTGTCATAGGAATTGCAGACATGTATTAATCGTACATTATGGCAGCAACAAAATATTACGAACAGCTGTTTATAATCATCTGGTTTGTATGTACTGCTGCAGGGTGGCTGCACTCAACGAGTTTATGCAATGACTTTCTTGGATGTTTCTGAAGGATAATTGCACAGGCGGAGGATGTACAGAGAGTAGGCCCCTTGCACTATATGTGGTACATTCCACTTGTGCTTAATTATTAACTGGGATCTTTAATTGTTCTGAGCTTACACTGCAAAGTGGTTTTTTCCTCCCAGAGTCTGGAAAGAGCACTGAAAGAAAAGGCGGTCGATCTCGTTCCCACACTCGCTCAAAGTCCAGGTCTAGCTCAAAATCCCATTCTAGAAGGAAAAGGTCACCATCAAAACACAGGTGAGAGTTTCTGCTGTCATAGTTTTAAATTTTGTATTTAAAATAAGAATGTATGAATTTTTGTTAAAATACCAATTCAGAAATTTCATAGTTTTCATTTGGAAGTGTAGTTGCCTTTAGAAACTGCTTTGATTATACTACTATACTTAGGATGAAATTTCATATGATGCTTTTTAATATGTCAACTACTTTTCATTTTTAGCCATTGGTTTTCTGTCTAAAGATGCTCTACTCTTGAGCTGCAGATGTAGCTCAGTGGTACAGTGCTTACCTAGTATGTGTGAGACCCTGGATTTGAATTGTATCTGAAAAAATAGAAAGGATGTTCTGTTTGATTTTTCTAATATGTATCATATAAACATACATACAAAATACAGTCTTTAGCTAGAAATGGCAGGAACAGCCGGGTGTGGTGGTGCACTGCTGTAATCCCAGCACTTGGGGGCTGAGGCAGGAAGATCATTGCAAGTTTGAGACCAGCCTGGGCTATGAAGTAGTTTTTACCTCCCAGAGTCTGGAAAGAGCCAGCCTGAACTACATAGCCAGACCCTGTCTCAAAAAGACCCAAAAAAAAAAAAAAAAAAAGGAATTTTTCATTCTTCATGTTAAGAATAGGGCACATATTTAATGGCTATGTTTAAAATACTTTTCGGGTTTGCAGCTTTTTTTTCTCTTCCCCCAGTCCACTCCAGGTCTGGGGAACACTACCCTAGATGTGGTTCCAAGCAGTTTTCTTTCTCCAGAACCAACTGCAGTTCTTCAAGTTCTTGGTACTCCTGGTGATAAGAGCCTCCTCTGCCCACTACTGAAACCATGCAGTAACATGCAGCCTCAGGAACAACATTGTCCTTTGCTTAAGCTCTATTTCCGTCATGTTTATCCTATTTTTGATCAGAGTTACAGCTTTTTAGTTTTCTCTTCTTTATTGCTTTAAGGTGTGGAGGGGGCTTTGATAGGTCATGTAGTAGACCCTAATTGCATGTGATGTTACTCTTGTCTTCAAGAGGGACAGAAAAGTGGGCATGAGTGGGGATATTAGAGAAAGGGGGCAGTTTGTGGGGAAGGAAAAGAAGATCTGGGGTGCTGTACATTGAGCCTCACAAGCAAGCTTAATTTGGCTTGTTTTTCTGTGATAATCAGGAAGAGTTCAAGGAACAAAACAGACTACTATAATGTTCTTTCTTTGAGTCTAGTAAACTACTGGTAGTTTGCTGTTATATAGTTAGCTATTCTTAGTTTGCAAAATCTCCTTTGGAATATTGTTTTATTGGGTCTAAGATCTTACAGTAAGGTAAGTTCAGAATCCAGTGAAGGCCATTTATTTATTTATTTATTTATTTATTTATTTATTTAAAGGGGAAAAAAAGGTAGAGATATTACAGAATTTCAAGAAAAGAAGATAAACAGTAAGAAATCACTAGTTGGTACATATTATTCTTTTAGAAAGTTATTCAAGTTACAGGATTAAAGCACACAAAGTGGACACTAAAGCAGTGAGAGTGCAAACAGATCTGTTTAACAATTCCACAAGAACCTAGAAATATGGTCATCAGTCCTACACATCTAAACATACATGCAGCTATATCTTTTATAGCGCTTCCTATTTCCTTTCTTTACAATAGCAATTGTACATTTTTAAAATTTTATTTAAACAGAAAAAAGGGTAGCAACAATACAGAATTTTAAAAGAAAGAAACAAAAAGGAAAATGAGAAAAAGCCCCACTAAGAAATCAGTAATTTATAAATTATGTACTGTCATCCTGGATGTAGTTGTTCAAGTTACAAAGTTAAAGGGTACATAGTAAATATTCAGTCAGTCAGACTACAAACAGTTCTGCTCAAAGATCCAACAAAGATTCAGCAATATGGTCATCTATTTTACACACTCAAACATACATGCAGTTATATCCCTTAGAGCACTTTCTTTTCCTCTCTTTGTTACAATAGCAATTACACATTTTGGTTTTATTACACTTGTACTTCTTATTTACTTTTTACACTAGAGACACAATATGATATTTATAAATATGATTCTTACTTCCCTAATGAGAATAGTTTCAAGTTGTCTCCATTTGCCTATGAAGGCCTCAAGATCATCCTTTTTTATAGCTGAGTAATATTCCATTGTATAAAAATGCCACATCTTTTTCACCCACTCTGCAATTGATGGGCATCTTGATTTTTTCCAGGATTTAGCTATCACAAATTGTGCGGCTATGAACATGGGTGCACATATATCACTGTGATGTGAACTTTTCAGTTCTGGGAAAATACCCAGGAGGGGGATAGCTGGATTGAATGGGGCTTCCAATCCTAGTCTTCTGAGAATTCTCCATATGGATTTCCATAATGGTTGCACCAGTCTACATTCCCACCAACAGTGGAGCAGTGTTCCTTTTTCCCTGCAGCCTCGCCAACATTTGTTATCAGTTGATTTCTTGATGGCAGCTGTTCTTTCCGGAGTAAGATGAAATCTCAGTGTTGTTTTAATTTGCATTTCTCGAATGACCAGTGATGGTGAACATTTCTTCATGTATTTATTTAAGGCCATTTACTTTATTTGCAAGGAATACAAAGCAGTGCAGCTGGAATCGGAGTTGGAGAAAGCAAGCAGAACAGCGGCATTGAGCACTGGACTGTGGGCCTTTCCACATGCTGACAGGTTATGGTCAGAGTAAAGGAAATCAGGAAAACACAAAATTTTGCTGAAGAATAATAAATTCTCTTAGGAAAAAAAAGAGACCAATGTCCTGAGTCTCATTTTGAGGGGTTTATTGTAAGAGATAGTCAAACTTCAAGGCTGGAGAATCTAAAACTTGATGATTAACATCATTGTTTGTTATTATATGAAGCTTTATGTGGCTTTTGAAATTACAACAGGTATTTTGTCCACTGCTATTTTAAGGTTTTTACTGTATTTGTGGGTATATTCTTCCTATTTTTATTATTCAGTTTGCATTGAAATTTGTTACTGTTCTTGTTAGTCATGAGAACGTTCATATTATCTATGTAGCATTAGAAATTAGGTCTTGGTACATATATCCCTAAGGGTTTTATTTTGATTTTGGTCAGTACAATCTACTTTTATTATACATGCATATGGAATCACATCACCTTTACGAAGTTCATAAATGTGAAATAGGATAACTTCTTTAAAGGAGGGGAAAAGAATGTATCTTACGGACAGACATTTGGCTTAAGGCTCTTGGAGAGCCCTTCTGTCCCGCAGGAGTCAGGGAGGGTATGATAGGCCTTTCTTGGCTTTCCCTCCATGCCAGTGCAAACTGGTTTTCTTGGTCTTGCTCTAACACACTAGACTTAACAGGAGTCCTTGCTCTTGGGCCCACCCTTTTCTACTTCTCTTTCATCTTCATATGCTTCTAGAGTTTGTTTCTCCAGGAACAGAAAGACAACTACCAGTCACACATGGGAACTTAAAAATTTGCTTCCATAAAAGTAAGAGTTCTGGTCACCTGAGAGAGTAGTGGAGGGAAGTTGGATAATGGGTACCAAAATACAGTTGAGTTGTAGGGATAAGATCTAATGTTCTAGCACAGTTGGATTACTGTAGTTTGCAATGGTTTGTTACATGTTTTATAAAGAACCAAAAAGAGGTTCCCAGCACAAAGAAATAGTAAATATTTAAGGAGCTGGAAATGGTAAATTATTCTGATTTGATCATGTTGAATACATGTATTGAATTGTTACACTGTGTGTGCCCCATAAAAATATGTACAATTACTTTATGTGTCAACTTAAAAGGATTAACGAGGCCAGATGTGGCCACACCTGTAATCCCAGCGCTTGGAAGACTGGGGCAGGAGGATTACTGCAAGTTTGAGGCCAGCCTGGGCTCAAAGTGAGTTCAAGGCCACCCTGAACTGTGTAGTGAGACCCAGTCTCAGAAAGCCAAAAAAATAGTGACACTTCTCCTCCCATAAGTATCTTCTCTTTTTTTTCTGTTTTTTCCTCTTCTTGCTGTAAAATGGAGGAGGGAATTCTCTGTGACTGAGTTTTGGCTAGTGTTTAGTTACATTTCCGTTTTGTCCAAATTAGATACGTATTTTATTCTTTAAAAAAGTCTTAGAAAAGATGGGCAGTACTATAATTGTAATTTTAAGGTAAGTAATCTTTACAGACCTACATAGGAAGTATAAGACATTTTTTAATGTTTTAATGGAAAACAACTGATTTATAAGTGACCTTTGAAGCAGTATGATGGTAAGTTGCTATATATTTACAATTTAATTTCAAAATATAATTTTGCAAATTATTAAAAATGTAGAAAGTATTAATAACTTTTTTTTTTTTTATTTTTGGTTAGATTAGACCTATTCTTCACTGCTTTTAGCATTCTTAACCAGAAAACTACTAGTGGGTGAGATAGAGACATGAAGTATTTAATGTCAAAATTTAAATATAATAATTACTTTTGAGCAGTGACTTTTGAATTCTCGGGACCTACAGGGTAAGGTAGGAAGCCAAATAATCAGTGCTTTTTTTCTTTTATTATTAACTCATATATTAGGCCTATACTTTTTTTTAAGGAAGTTTCTTTTTAATGTTGGAAGGCACTGCTTTGAGGAAAACAAAAGAATTGTTTATATTTTTAGCAAGGCTAACTAGAACAGAAATCTCAAATTTCACTAAGCATGTAAAAGCAAAGGCTTTTATTCACTTATTTTTTTGGTGCTGGCAACTGAGCTCAGAACTTTGTGTTTGCAAGACAGGCACTGTGCTGCTGAGCTATGTCCCTGGCCCAGCAAAGATACTTTAGAAGATGATCTGATGTGAATATCTATAAATGGGCTGTCCTACATTTTGTAGTTTTGCCTTAATACCTACTACTCGACCTTTACATCTTTCAGATTCTAAGTGATAAAGATTTGAAATAACAATGAGTGAACTTCTTGTATTAAAAATGCGGTGTAAAGTCAGATATATTGTCTTTAAAGCCATATAATAGATGAGTAGTTGAAAATCAGCTGTAGGAAAACAGATTTTGGCTAACTGAAAAATGTGCTTTTAAGTTTTCAAGGGGCTGGGAATTTAGCTCAGTGGTGCAAGTGCTTGTCTGGCAAGTGCAAGGTCATGAGTTTGATTCCCAGTACCAAAACATAAATGTAAAAAAAAAAGTAAGTTTTCAAACCAAGCATGGTGGTGTACACCTGTATTACTCTAGGAAACTGATGTTAAGTTCAAGCACTGTCTGGCCAATTTTGATCCTGCCTTAAAATAAATGCATTGAAAAAGGGCTAGGGATATAGTTCAGTGTGAAGGTCTTGGGTTCAGTCTGTTGTATCAGGCCTGGGGTCTTGAGTATTATTATCTGGTGATATTTTTGGTTTCAGAACATACCACAAGTATGGTTATTTTACTGTTTATTTTTTAGATCTTTGTTCTAATTTAGTTTATTGAAACCTGACCATAAAGATGACCATTGTACTTGTGGAAGTTCATTAGAACTTCTTTGAACTAATGAAGATAAAATTTAAAATTTACATTTGTGTTAAATGTTGATGACAGTGACGATATTGAGAAAGCAAGAGTTTTAAGCATGAGATTCACTGTGCCGGGAGACTGCAAGACAGCTTTCTGTACATTGTGTGGTTTAATTTTCACGATAGTCATAGGGGATGCAGATGTGATTTTTACTCCACTTAGTGACTGGTGAGAGCCTTCAGAGCTAGCTTTTTGGCAGAACTGGCTTTCAGATTCAGATGGTTATACTCCAGAGTTGGTGGTGAGTCTGACCCCTTCGTTATCTTGTGTGCATCTGTTTTGTTAAAGTAGTGCCTGGAATACTTCATTATGAAAAAATTCAAAGAAACCTCCCCCCCATTTCTTTAGTTGGGAAAGGGCATCTATTCAGATTCGAAATGACAGTTGCTTTTCTTAGAAGAAGAGTAATAATGTTTTTTCAGTAGCTATGATTATAGTTAGAGCTATGAAATGAAGGCATTGCAAATCTAACATTTGGTTATATCTGGTTTTACTTCATAGGTAATGATTTTTATTTTTCTGTTACACTAGCACTGTCATTAAGTTCTGTGCTTCTGTTAGTTGTGACAAATAGTATAGGCCATTTATAGAAATTACTTTGAATTGTCTGGGTGCAGTGGCACATCCTGGTAATCCCAGCACTCAAAAGGCTGAGGCGGAATGATTAATATGAGTTCCAGGTTAGCCTGAATTACACGCAAGACCCTGTTCAAAAAAAAAGAATGTACTTTGAAATATGTAACCACTGCTACCCATCAAGTTGAGTTGAAACCGGCTTACAAACATGCCAGGAGATAAAGACAATTTATGGCATTGAAAATTTAGCTTGTAGGCAATATCTTCTTCTAGAATAACTTGAGAAATATATTATTTTTTTTCACTTTTGAAGATAGCAGCCTAATTGTGACTTTGGAAATAGCTATCAAATTCTTTTTTTTTTTTTTTAATAGAAACTGCAGGTTTTATTAGATCCATTTTTTTTTTTTTTTTAAATCGTTATCGGGGTTGAACTCATGACCGCATGCTTGCAAGGCAGGCGCTTATACTGCTGAGCTAAATTTCCAGCCCTTTTTTCTTTTTTTAAAAGACAGGGTCTCACTGTGCAGTTCAGGCTGGGTTTGAACTCACTATGTAGCCCAGGCTGGCTTTGAACTCCCAGTGATTCTCCTGTTTCAGCCTCTCGAGTGCTGGGATTTTAGGGGTACACCACCATGCCTGCCTGGCTCAAATTCTTTGTTTTGTGTTCTAGACAAAATATCTGGTAAAGTTGCCAGTAAGTAAACTTAATGTGTAGTAATCTTACCAAATCATTATGTAAGGCAAATTTTAAAATGTTGGTAAATACTATTAAATTCTCTTAGAAATAGTCTTCAGTTTTTTACAATTGAAATTCTAAGAGTAAGTTTAGATTTTGATTTTCTAACAACTTGTTTTCCTTCAGGAGTAGATCCCATAACAGATCACGTTCAAGACAGAAGGACAGACGTAGATCCAAGAGCCCACACAAAAAACGCTCTAAATCAAGGGAGAGACGGAAATCAAGGAGTCGTTCACGTTCACGGTGAGTTTTAGAGAAATTATGAATAATTCTGTCAGTGGTTATTGTGTGTGTGATTTAGGCTTTTAATGAGAAATAATTTTTTTCTGATTGTTTTAGTAATGTAGGATTAATGTTGACTGCCGCTGGTTTGAATCTGATGGTCAGTGTGATTCATGAGGTTTCCAGACAATTCAACTCAGCCTGACAATTGTTTTCTTGAGCAACTTCAGTGATAAATCTATATGTAATGTCTATAGATATTGTAAATGATTTTCTGTCACTAACTGCCAAAAAGAGGCGAGAATTATTTTACTTACCAATTTTTGTTTTTCAAGGGACAAGAGAAAAGATACTCGGGAAAAGATCAAGGAAAAGGAAAGAGTGAAAGAGAAAGATAGAGAAAAGGAAAGGGAAAAAGAGAGAGAGAGGGAAAAGGAACGGGAAAAAGAGAAGGAACGGGGAAAAAACAAAGACCGGGACAAAGAACGAGAAAAAGACCGAGAAAAGGAAAAGGACAGAGAGAAAGAGCGGGAAAAAGAGCATGAAAAGGAGCGAGACAAAGAAAAGGACAAGGAACAGGACAAAGAAAAGGAACGAGAAAAGGACAGATCCAAAGAGATAGATGAAAAACGCAAGAAGGATAAAAAGTCCAGGACACCACCCAGAAGTTACAATGCATCAAGAAGATCTCGTAGTTCCAGCAGGTTTGATAACGCTTTAAACATTTTTTTAACCAAGAGATTTAATGATGACAAATGAAAATATAAAGTTTTTAACTAAAGATTATTTTATGCAAAGTGAGCCCATATAGTGATATTGCAACATTCCTCCCCCACCACCACTGTAAAGTAAAACCTTTCCTAGTTGAGTGATTGCTACAGTATTGAATGTGTGAGGAAGAAGAGGTGATGTTGGGACAAAATTATTTGAAAAATTTTGGTTGTTCTTCATAATGCATAACCCTGATCATTATTTTGTTATCAATATTACTGCTTTCGTTTTCTTGCAGGGTAGATATCGGTGAAGGTATTTTAGAATTCTGTGTGATACATGTACGTACATATAAATTGACCTCACATACACACATACATAGATACACATGCACAAAATACTTATAGATACAAATATATATTTATATGTTAAATCTATCTATCTATAAACCTCTTATGTATGTGTATTTCTTTGGAATAGTGTGGTAACTTTTAACATGCAAAGTAGTTTATGAAGTTGCAGTATCATTGCTTTTCTGACACCTATGCTGGTTTTTACCTATCTGTTGAACACATGACATTTGAATTTCAAGCTGGGTGTGGTAGTGCACATCTGTAGTCCTAACATTTGGGAGTTTGAGGCAGGAGGATTACTATGAGTTTGAGGCCACCCTGAAATACATAGTGTGCATAGTGAGAACTTGTCTCAAAAAAAAGAAAAAAAAAAACCCCAAAGCCTGACATTTAAATTTTGATTTTTCCTTTGTTATATGTTAGATTTCCCCCAACTGTTCTCTTGATTTATTGATAGGTAAATTGCTGCCATGTGGCAGAAGGTTGCCATAATAACAGTTGCAGATGAGAGTCTTGCTCAAGGTTATCCAAACCCATGTATCTTAAAATTAGAAAATACATGCTTTAGCCAAAAAATTTTTTCATGGCAAACAGTTTGAGATAAAGGAATATTTTTCCTGTTTTTAAAATTTGTGAGTTTGGGCTGGGCATAGTGGTACACATCTGTAGTCCCAGCACTTGGGAGGCTGTGGCAGGAGGATTGCCATGAATTTGAGGCCAGCCTGGGATATATAAGTGAGATCAAGGCCAGACTGGACTACATAGTGGGACCCTGTTTCAAAAAACAAAACAACCCCCAAAACAGAAGAAAAAATAGTGAGTTTGAGAGTATATTAATATTAGTCTTTGACGAATATTAAAAGACAAACAGCAGACTTTTTCACATCTCATAGCCCTCACAATTTTGTGAGAATGTTATTATCAGTGTTTTAAAAATACAAAGAACCTGAAGCTTAGAGGAAAAGGTTCATCTGCTTTGTAATTTAGTGTTAGAAATATAGTGTACTCCTTTTCCTTCTTTTTACAAATTAAGTTTGAGAATTCTCTAACCAGTGTGTGGTACCTGCTTTTAGACACTGCTTCAGAACCATAAAGTATTAAAAGCAATATTTTACATTATAGTGGGACTTAAAATAGATTACTGTCACATTTCAGCACATTAAGATAAAAATTGAAGAACTTTCACCTGTTGTGTGATAGTTAGCAGTTTAACCTGGGATTGCATCTTCACTGCAGGGTGATTTTACTGATTGTGTCATGCATGCCTTTGTGATTATGTGACTAGACATTTTCCTTCATAGCACCAGATTGCTTGGTTTCTTTTTAATACCTTGAACATACTTCTTCTGAAGACTGAAATGTTTTAATTTTTTGGGCTGGGCATGTGGCTCAGTGGAAGAAAGAACTCTTGTTTTGCATGCACAAGACTCAGTTCAAGCCCCACCAACTCAAAAAAAAAAAAAAAGGGTTGAATTTTTTACTGACCATGTTAAATCACTTGATCTTTTAAAAGTTCGGATGGTCACATTTAGTCCTATGTTAAAATAACTTCTGGGGCCTGAAGAATAGGACATGGTTAGCAGTTAGTTTGTAAGAGTTCAACAATTTGGAATGTTTTTCCTTCAGAGAAGCTCAACAAAGACAGTTTCTCTCTCTCTCTCTCTCTCTCTCTCTCTCTCTCTCTCTCTCTCTCTCTCTCTCTCTGTGTCTCTCTGTCTCTCTCTCTCTCTTTTTAGAGACAGAGTCTCACTATGCAGTTCAGGCTGGCCTTGAGCTCACTTGTAGCCCAGGCTGGTCTCGAATTTGCAACATCCTCCTGCCTTAGCCTCCTGAGCGGCTCGTGCCACCACACCTAGCTTGAGAGGAGACACTAATTGCTCAGAAACAGGCTATTTCACATTTTTATTCTCCGCCTTATCTCCCACTCTGTCTATATAGTATGTCAGTTCCTATGCCTATAGTACTGGTGATTGAATCGTGGTCCTTTGCATTGAGCTGCATCCCTGGAGACTTGCTAAGTTGTCCAGAGATTGAAATTTTCTAAAATATTAAAGTGTTGCCTAATAGGTTTTTTAAAGAACATTTTGAAATTTAAAAAACTGTAGTAATCCCAGCACTCAGAAGACTGAGGCAGGAGCAAGAGGATCATTGCAAGTTTGAGACCAGCCTGGGTTGCAAAGTGAGCTGAAGGCCAGCCTGAGGTGCATGCACAGCAAAACCCTGTCTCAAAAAGACAATAAAATAAAGTTATGATCAATAAAAACAAGTCCATAAAACAGGGCTTAGGAGTATAGCAGTGTGAGGCTCTGGGTTTCACGGTTCTCAGCACTGGAAAAAAAAGGAAAGAAAGGTATTGAATGTCTACTTTGTGACAGACTCTCTGGTTGGTACTTGTGGTATTATATTGTAGCCTCGTAACAACGCTGTAAGACTTGTTATTAATTACCCTTATTTTCTAGTTGAATAAACCAGTTAAGTAATATTTGTGTTCTTCAAGCTCTTGAGCTTCTTTAGTCTTTTTGAACATCTGCCATATATTCCACTAACAATACTAGCTTTATTTGGTTTTTAATTTTAGAAATAAAAGATGTGAGATGGTAAGGAGAACTTGTATTCGAAAAGGATTGATTTGTTTCAGCTATTAATGTGGTCAGTGATTATCTGAGCTTTTTATGAGAGATCTTTGGATATGTTAATCATTTAATGCATGTATCCTTACGTCTTGTTCCTTGAATTATAGACATGGTGAAATTTATTGTTTCTAAGTTGATCACTCTTGAAGTAATTTTAAAAAATGAAGTAATTTATACTATGCATCATTTAGCACAAGTTTTTAATAATAAATGCTGTTTATTTAGTAACTCTTACTCTGCCATATTTAAATCCTAGATTTTTTTTTTTTTTTTTGGAGGGGTCTTTTTAAGACAGAATTTTGCTATGCAGTTGAAGCTGGTCTCAAATTTGCATTGATCCTTTTGCCTCAGCCTCCCAAGTACTAAAATCATAGGTGTGTGTCTCTGTGGCTTTGAATCATAGATTTTAACTTACTGTTTTATATCTAAGTAACTTGTGAAATTTTAATTTAATAAAACAGTAAAAAAATGATAGGAGGTTGGAGGGCAAAGCAATTTCTCTGTAAAATAATACTGATTTAAATGCCTTTTAAGTACTTGGGCTTTTTAGGTTGTTCACATTTCACAAGCTGACTCACTCAGTTCTTGAAGAATGTGTTTGTTACAAAATAATCCACAGTGGGGCAGCAAGGAGCTAGATACATGACAAGAGGGTCTTGTGATAGGCAAAATGTGTTACAAATGCTGCAGAAGAACATATTTGAGAGATTGTAACACCATTTATTTTTATCATGTGTATTTTTTCTATTCAAGAAATTTGGGGGGCTAGAGATGTATGTAGCTCAGTGCCACAAGGTCTAGGATTCATTCCCAGCCCTGAAGAAAAACAAAACTAAACTAAACATAAGTACAGTAAATGAAATAAGCAGAAACCCTTTTGCTTTTATGTTTGACTTAACCTGTTATTTCAGTTGTTATTCAATGACCCATTTTTGGCTTTTAGGGATCGACGCAGGAGGAGAAGCAGGAGTTCTTCCAGGTCACCAAGAACATCAAAAACCATAAAAAGGAAATCTTCCAGGTCTCCATCCCCTAGAAGGTTAGTTTGAGGGAGGCATGTTCAAAAACTAAAGATGCAAGAAATAAAAAAATTTTTAAAAATTATCTTTAAAAAATTTTGTGTTTTAAATGAGTAATAACCTTTTGTATCCTTCAAGAAATTGATCTAAAAAGTTGCATATTGTCTTTCACCCATGTATTCATCCATTTTGTCCCTTTAAGTTACGATATTATGAGTTTTCCTGTGTATTCCAGTTTGTATACAGATACGAGAATATATCTTGTTTTTTGATTTAGGAAGCACAGAGTATATACTGTTGTACATTTTTGTTGCTTCTGTATTGTTGAGATACAATGTCTTTATTCTGTGTATAATTGCATGGACTTTGGCAGTACTATGGTTTATTTAACCTGCCTATGGTATACTGGGCTTTTTCAATTTTTTCCTGTGAGAAATTATATAAATCTGTAATAAATAGCTTTGGACTTAACATTGCTTTATAGTATACATGTGTGTAGAAAAATGCTGTTTTTGGTGTGTTTTTAATAGCTGCAATAGATTGATCTCAGGGTTATGGGCTTTTGTCCGTTTGGTAGGTAAGTGGCATTATAATCAGTGTAATTTTATCGGCATTTCTCTACATGTGAAGGTGACCATCTATATTTCGAGGCTATTTGTATTTCCTTTTCTGTGATATTTTACTTAACCTATTTTACTTGGAGGCCTTTTTTTCCTTTCTCTTGTCTATTTCCACAGCCTTTTTTGTTGTTGTTTTGTTTTGTTAGTTGCACCCAAGGCCTTTACACTAACCTGTACCTCCAGCCCTTTTTACTTATTTATTTATGTGTGTGTAGAGGGTGAGACAGGGTCTTGCTATGTATGTAGTTCAGGTTGACCTCGAACTCATGCTTGTCTTCCTGCCTCGGCCTCCTTAGTGATGGGATTATAGGCATGTACCACCATGCCTGGCTTTCTTTTAAAAAAGTTTAGTTTTCTTTTTTTCTTTCTTTTTTTTTTTTTTTGTGGAGACAAGGTCTCACTCTGCAGTTCAGGCTGGTTTTGAACTCACTGTGTAGCCCAGGCTGGCCTCAAACTCAGGATGATCCTTCTACTGCAACCTCTGGGGCACAGATTACAAGCTTCCTTGTCTGGCTGCCCTTTTTATTTTTAGAAAAGGTCTTGCTGATTTTACCCAGGCTGGTCTCAGATTTGAGATTCTCCTGTGTTAGCCTCCCAGAGAGCTGGGATCACAGGTGTGTGCATCATACCTGACTTTTACAGCTCTTTTTATATTAGGCAGATTATTCTTCAGTGATTTGATTGTGGAGATTCACAGTTCTTTATTTCATTTTGGAAATTTATGAAACTGATTTATAAAAGTTTTTTATTTTAAAAATTTCTAAATTTTTTTCCTTTTGTGACTGTATTTAAATAAATCTTTGGTCTATTACATCTTTACATAATATGGTACATGAACCCAGTTTTATTTTTCCAAATATTGCTGTGTATTCCAGTACTGTTTATTAGAAATGCAGTTTTTCAAACAAGTTGATAATGTTGGTTTGTCAGTCTTTTTTTTTTTTTTTTTTTGTACCGAGGATTGAACTCACGACCCCGCATTTGCCAGGCAGGTACTTATACAGCTGAGCTAAGCCCCCAGCCCCTGTCACAGTCTTTTTAAATTTTCTGTGTATGTTTGGATCTGAGTCTTCTATGTTGTTTTATCAACTTGACTGACCATTCATTTTGCTGTTAACCAATGTTTTTTATTATTGAGATTGTGAAGTATTTTAAAATAATGGGGGTCTGAGTATGTAACTTAGTGAGTTCTTGCTTAGCATGTATGAAACCCTAGGCTTGAATCCCACGACTACCCCCAACCCCCCAAAAAGGTTAGGCTTATCCCATTTTCATGCCCCTCATTACTTTTTTTTTTGAACTTTTGTAACCATACTTACATTTTTTCACCATCTGAACATGAGTCAGTTGCTTAGGTTCCAGAAATAAAAACCTACCAATTAGTGTTATAATTGCATTAAATTTCTAAATTAACTTTGGGAAAAATGAATATACAGATATGGTAATACATAAAGCTCTGTGATGCTTAGTCTTTCTGTCTAGAAATATGGTATCTTGGTCTCCTTTATCAGTTGATTCTTAGTGTTTTTCAGGAATGTGTGATTATTTTGCACAGGTTATATGAATTTCCTAAATTTATTCCTAGGTATTCTTCCTTGTTTAGTTTGTAAATGTCTTTTTTTTTTAATTTTTGATTTTCTTTTCTAAATTTTAAAAAGGGTAAAACAATAAAACAAATCAAAACAAACTAGTGTAGGGGCTGGGGATTTAGCTCAGTGGCATAAGCGCCTGCCTGGCAAGCTCAAGGTCATGAGTTCAACCTCCGTTGATAAAAACAAAACAAAAAAAACCCCAAAAAACTCCCCAAAAAACCAAAACAGTGTAAGAGATAGAAGACTTCAAAACATTACAAAATCAACTAAATAGTTGCCATAATGCCATTTGATGTCTTCAGAACAGCTGCAGATACCTTCAGACATAGTAAAAATCAAACAGAACAGAATAAATAGAAACAATAAAAACAAAACAATGAATGCAATAAAGGACTTCGAAACAAGCCAATAGTAAATTCAAAATTGCTACTATAATATATCTTACTAAATTTAAAATTGCTGCTCCTACCATTGGATTTAACATAAAACAAAAGAGAATAAAACTCAACCCAACAAAACAATGCAAATGATATAGGACCTCAAAACAAGACCATAGAGAATCACCAATGGCTGTGCCCCTCAGAAGGAGATTCCCTGTAGATGTCATACTGCATACTGTTATCCTCTGAAGCTATGATCAGACCACTGGTCCTAGGCCTGCAATGTTAGTGAAACACCAGAGCTCCACAGGCATCCAGTTGCATTTCACCTTGATAGCTATCATCACAGCCTGTGTTTCTCCAGATAAGCCCATCACTTAAAGTGGGGAGGGTGGGGGTGGTGGTGCTGGTACTTCTTGTTTGCCAGCCTGTGCAAGGGGTTGGGGTCTGGCTGTTCCCAGTCCAGTGGGGGCCTGCACATGGTGCTGGTTCCCACACAGGGCTTGTTTGCTGGTGTGGCCTTGTTCTCTCTATCCCCGGTCAGTGAATGTCACTGACTCTTGGGGAGAGACTGGGGGGGGGGGTCTCAAAAGTCACCTTTTCTTTTGTTATGTCACCTAATTAGGCATTGATTTGGTTTATACATAAGGAAACTTGCTGATATCTGTATGTGTAATTTTTAATTCCACTGCTTTACTGATTTTTAGTTTCTTTTTTCAATTGATTTTCTCTGGTTTTTTAGTTATGAGGGAAAATTTATTTTGGAAGACTTTACCAAATAAAATAAAATTCTACCTTTAAAAAAGAAAAGACTTTACCAAAGTATAAGCAACATGTTTCCCATCATGGGGTTATTGTTATTTTCTTGCTTGTGATTTTTTTTGTGTGTTTTGATAATAATGAAAGTCAGAATTTGAAACTAAACACAGTTGGTTTATACTCTGTTACTAATTTGCAGATTAAACCAAACACAGGTGAAAAATAGGTGGAAAAAATTTGGATCTGCACTAAATATATTAACTGGAAGTGTTTAATTTTTTTGGTGCTAGGAACATCTGCAGTCTCTGTATTTCACCATTGAACTACCTCCCGACCCCTATGAGACTTATTTTTTCTGTCATTTCCTAAACGACATACTTTTATATAGTATTGTCCTTATTGCAATTATCTTACATCAGTACTTTTCAAAAGCAATTAATTCAAGTTGTGTTTTATGTGGACATATATAGCAATGGCTGCTGCAAAATAACTAGTATCTTTAAAAAGCTACTGGGCTGAGGAGTAGGAGGGGTTACATGACTTGTTTTTTTGTCAAACCAGTTCATTAGGATGCTTATTTAAAGTGTGTCATTTGGATATTTTGTTAAGAACGTAGGTCTTTAATTTCATATAAATTAATGACATATTATCAATATTCTTACAGCAGAAATAAGAAAGATAAAAAGAGAGAGAAAGAAAGGGACCATATTGGTGAAAGAAGAGAAAGAGAGCGTTCAACCTCCACAAGAAAAAGTTCTAATGATAAAGACGGGAAGGAGAAGTTGGAGAAGAACAGTGCTTCAGTTAAAGTAAGCAACAGTGCCTGTACTGTGGTTACTGAGTAATTGAGATTGTTCTTTATCACACAGAAGCAGTTTTTAAAATCTTGTCTGTCTGTCTGTCTGTCTGTCTGTCTGTCTGTCTGTCTGTCTGTCTGTCTATTTGGTACCAGGGACTGAACCCAGCCCTTTTTTTATTTTGAGACATGGTCTTGCTATGTCACTGCAGTGCCAGGGCTGGACGCAAACTTGTGCTGTTTCTGCTTCAGTTTGCCAGAGTACTGGGGATTATAGGTGTGCACCACCATGTTCCACATAAAAGCAGTTTTTAAACAGAAAGCTTCATGAGGGCAAGAGAATCTTGTGCATTGTTGGTATTTTAAAATACTTGTTAAATTTTGAAGAGATGAGAGCCAATTAAAATTTAAATAATTGCATTCCTTAGAGAATCAGGAAATAGCATGCTAATAGGTTCTTTTGAAAATCTACAGATAATGAATGTACTTGATATATTTATAAAAACTGTTGTCATTTTCCTTAATATGTGTTTCATTATCAACAAGTCTGTGTTGTCACTGGTTTTGTAATATGTAATTAAAAACTAGGTTTGTTGAATATTGTTATGTTGCAGAAAACTAAATTTTACCAAGTCTGTGTTTTCTTAGATATTTTAAGAACTTGTAAATCCCTTAGTATCCTGCTAAAGTTTATTGATATTTGGAAATTAAGTGTTTTGGAACTTGCATTGATTGTATAGAAGTTCATTGTCAATGATATGGGAAATGTTTATTGAATGTATGTTGTGTGCCAGGCACTCTTTATTCTCATTCTCCTTTAAGCTGAGGACAGAATTTAGACTTACTATTTAATACTGGGGACTGGAACCAAGGCCTCATACTTTTAGGAAAGCACTCTCCCACAAATCTACATCCACTGCCCCTTTTTAAATTTTTAAAGAGAAATTGTATTAGTTTTCCCATTCCTGAACACAGTGCTCAACACCCACAACTTTAATTTGCTTATAGTTTCAGCCTACTGTTGGCTGGCTCCAAGGTTGTGATGGAGCAAAAGTTCTCAGTTGATGGCAGAGCAGAGCAGGGAAGAGCACCAGAGAGGAGGACAAGGTGCCAGGTATAGACCCCAAGGCCGGGCCTCCATGATCCACCCAGATACACCCCAGGCCCAGTTGAGTTGAAAGACCACACTAATGACCACAGTTAGCTTTGTTTTGTTCCCTTATTTTTGCTTCTCATGGCATTTTTGAAGTTTTTCCACTCTTTCAGTAGATCTGTTCCCCTTTTTCAAGTCTGTTGGTAATACTTATTGTACACTTCCTTAGGACTGATTTCTAATTTAGTTTCCATGAATTTTGCATCTTCTATGACAAGGATAAAGGACATCTAATGGAAGAAAATTACCCAGTTTCTTTAATTCACAAAAGATGTTAACATTATTTAGCCTTAATAGTTCTTGAAGAAAACAGTAAATGTGTCCTTAATATTCATTGTAGGAAAAGGAGCACAATAAAGAACCAGATTCAAGTGGGGACAAAGAAGTAGATGATAAAGATATGCCAAGGACAGAAGAAAATAAAGTACAGCAAAATGGAAATTGTCAGCCAAATGAAGAAAACCTCTCTACCAAAACTGAAGCAGTATAGGACCAACTGATGCACCTCTACACTCAACGCTGGAATAAAATCCAAAGCTTTTAATTCTTTAACAAGATGTAAACAAGAATGAGATCTAGTTGAGTATAAAGATAGGTGCACCAATTGTCAGGTGATGTTGTGGACATCTTGTTACTGAGCAAGGAGATAAAGCACGGACATTGTGATGAAAATACCATAGGTTATCCAAACTCTTCATCTTCTAAAATCTGTGCATTTCCATGGTGGCTGATACACTTGTCATGTGGTTTGTTAGTGTTTGCCAAGAACCATTACAAATAAATTGAACATCAGTCATCCAAATTTGTACTATCCCTAAAGACTAGAGATAAGCATTGGTGGCTCTTTAAAAAATGCTAGTTACTGAATTTTATATTGTTTTACTTTTTTAAAAGAAAAATTTCATTATATACAATTTGATGATGTGCTTGAAATTGGTGCAGATATATTCACACCATTGTAAGTGCAAAGTATGTAAGAAGTTTTAACATTTGCTTCACGGGATTTACAGTGATTGTGTTAAATTCTCACTATTGTGTTTTCTTTTGCTCACTGTTTAGGACAGCAGTTTTCCTTTAAAATAGTTTTACAGATTAAAATTGCTTAAATAAGTGATTACAGAACAACTGACAATGCATGCTACTGTTCTCTTTCAAAAGGAAGAGCAACTGTGTTGAATACTAATAGTTATGTATTAGTATTCAGTGTTTAGAATCATTGGGTCTGCCCACAAAGTAAGCATTTTTTTAAAACTTTCTTGATATTTCCAGCTATGAATATTGCAGTGTGTTTTGTCAGCTGTAGGTGGCAAAGATGCCCTTATTAAAAAAAGAAACTGGGTTTCAAAATGGGCAATGGGAGCACAAGCTGAAGCTTTAGTGCCTTCTACAACGTGGTGTACTGTTTTCTAGGATTTTATATGTGCTAGTCATTCTCAATTCATACGGACTCTAGATGGATATTCAAACCCGTGTGTAAGTGGTATGTCATAAGAGCTTCTTACTTAGTTCAGGTATGAAAGGGAAGTCCATTTTCAAGACTGACTTCAGAGCTTAAAACAATGCAGTTTTGGGACCATCAGTTTTATACTGTGATAACTGAAAATAAACGTGTTCTTCTTCAAATCAAAGGAAACTTTTTAGTTGACTACATTGGGTGGCCTTAATTATTGCCTCTCAATCAGTTTCTCATAAACATTGTATAGAAATCATACTTTAGGGGATTTAGTTCAGCGGCATAAGTGCCTGCCTGGCAAGCGCAAGGTCGTGAGTTTGATCCTCGGTACCAGAAAAAAAAAAAAGTAAAAAAAAAAAAAAAGAAATTATACTTTAAGGGAGGACTGAGAGTATACAGGAGGTTGTTTATGTTTAAGGATATGTTTACTTGAGTTTATAGATCATCCATCATTAAGCTTACGTTTTGCAGAAAGTATACAAGGAGTAAAATGACAGCATTGCTAATGTTTCCCCCCAATATTATAACTTGTAATTTCTAAGCTTTTTCATTATTTCCAAAAAAGAATACTTTTAATTGCATATTATTAAAAATCAAGTATAATTGTTTTAATGCAATTTAATACAATCAAATTACTCAGTTGCCTTACCTCATGGGAAGAGTTACTTTTATAGATTATAAAAGCTTAGTAGCATATTGTTTACTTGGTTTCAACTTGAGTTTTTTTTTAATGTTAGTACAGTTGAAACTTAAGTATTTGGTGGAGACTGGGAAAAGTTGCCCCTTTTGCAAGTAATGAAGCCTGGTTTGATAATGAAGCTGCTTAATCATCTATCTTCATGTGTTCAGAATTACTGTGTGTTTGTTTTTTTCCCTTTTTGTCACTGTGTACATTAAAAGTTTCCAAAATGCTTTACTATGTAAAGTATAGATGGTCATTTTAATCACTCAGCCATATACGTTTGGCTGATAAACAGCATACACTGATACAGGAATGCTTGGGTGCACACAGAAAGATTGTGAAGGAGTGTGTGTCTTGCATCAACAGCTGTCTTATTTATGATATGTAAGTAGAATTAGAGCAAATGTTCGAATCTTTGTTATTTTTAGTACCATTTCTCTAATAAAGCTAAGTATTTTAGAGGAGAGTATTTGTTTATGCATTTCAAAAAAGCATCTTAGTTTTCACTCTTAGTTGACATAGAGATTGTTTTGGCATGGGAATTTGTGTGGTATCTATAAAACAATCATTTAAAGTTTGTTTTCTCGTAGACTGGACACTATAAATTTTTTAATGTTAGAAATTATTCCTGCTGCTAATCATTTTTGTTCTTGATAATACTTTTTAAGTTTTAAAATAATCACATGAATCTTGAAAAGGTAATTTATAAAACCTTGAGAATGAGTGAAAATACAGGGGATCTCAAGAAAATGAAATTAGACGACTGTGTGAGATTTGACATTTTCCTACAGGGACGCGCAAGGATTCCTTGGCTCCATAGAGGGGTTCTTGAGAAAAACAGGGACAGAAAGGAGGAAGTGGCGGTGAGGGGGCGGGGGACACGACACAGTTTTCTGTTCCTTCACTTAGAGTTACTATGTTTCTGTTTATTATTTTCTTTTAAGATATTTTGTTTTTTTATTTAAGTTTCTTCTTTTTTCATCCCAGGTAGATGATGTCAGGAAAACTGAGGTAAGGCCAAGAAGACAGCCCTTTCACACTTGATACATTCTGATTGTCTTTTTTACCTTGGTTTTACAGACTATTTTGTTCCTTAAACTATAGTTGCAGTTCATCATTTTAGACAAATTTTGTTGGTATTTTTACTGCTGTTGAGCAATGTGTGCTGACCTAGTATCCTAAAATGGTCCTTTATAAGTAATCAGTTGCATTTGTAAAAACATAAATTGTTAATTTCTACAATTATCTCATTATTTTCTATCTATTAGTAAAAAAAATAAAAGATTATGACCTTTGTAAGTATCAGAGTTAAATTTTGACATGCTCAATTAAAAATAAAAAGCAGGGGTCTGAGAATTTAGCTCAGTGGTGCCTGGCAAGCCTGAGGTCCTGAGTTTGAGTCAGTCCCAGTACCCTCCCCCCCCCATAAAAATAAACATAAAAACAAAAAATAGTATTTATAATCAAAAAAAATTTTTGGTGAAATAATTTTTGGTGATATTAATAATTTTCAGAACCTTCAATCTTTCTATGTATATATCGCTGCCTTTATTTTAAAATAAAATAATCTGACCAAACCTACCCTCAAAAATACTCAGATATAATGATTATAAAATATTGTAGTAGGCTGTTTCAGTTTAACACTGTATTAGAAGTATAACATACACTGTGTAATCATCTTTAGTTGTTGGATTAGTAATCTTTTAGACAGATGCTTTCAGTAAAACTTCAGTAAGTCATTTTTTACTATTTTTTAAATTTTTTATTAGTTTAAAAAAGTATTTGATTATAATTGGGCAGAGTTAAGCTATTTTTTAAAAGGTAAAATGTACAATAATCATGTGTTCCATGTTTAAATATTTTTTTTTCTTTTGCGTTTATCTGTAGTATTTTCTTGCATTTATATGCTAACTTAAAATTATTTTCAGATTTCAAAAGTTAGGGCTCTTTTTAAAAGGGCTAAATGCTATTTCTGGAAGAAGTATAGAATAAATGTGTAAAGTAATCTTTTAAAATAAAAACTGCCTGCCCTATTTAATCTTGGGCTTATGAGTGAATCTTTCTGAGGATACTTTTTATATAAAGATGATTTTGTCTGAAGAATGATAATTATTTTAAAAATAAAAATAATGCATTTTTGGTGTTTTAGTTCATAGGTTAGATTTAGTAACCAGTCTCTTTCCATTTCAACCTAAGGTACCTTTATCATTCCTGTTATTTATTACAATTACTAGTTTATGTCTTGCATCTTTCCCTTTTTTGAGGTAGGGGTGGTGCTCGAGATCAAACCCAGATCCTCATACACAGTAGCCAACCAAGCACTCTATCTCTGAGCTGTCCCCAACCTCTTAATACAACATTCTTTATTTTAAAAATTAATTAATTAATTAATTATTTTGAGACAGAGTCTCGCTATTGCAGTTCAGGCTGGCCTTGAGCTCACTTTGTAGCCCAGGCTGGTCTCAATTTGCAATGATCCTCCTGCCTCAGCCTCCCTAATGCTTGGATTACAGGTGTGTGCCACCACACCTGGCTTACAATGTTCTTTATTAAATTTTTTAAAAGGAGGCTTTGCTATGTTGCTTGATTTTTTTTTTTTCCCAATATGAAGCTAATGTTTTAATTTGGAATATTATCGGTTTGTCACGTATTTTACCTCTATAAATTTTATTTTGGTAAGATTGGAATGAAGTAGTAGTTAACTTCTCCTCTTGTCTTTTTTTTTTTTTTCTTTCTTTTCCGAAAGGATCTTGCTATGTAACTCAGACTGGCCTATACACTATGCAGCCCAGGCTGACCTTGAACTCAAGGCAGTCCTCCTACCTTTGCCTCTGATTGCCAGGATTATAGGTGTGCAGTGTGCACCCCCATACCTGGCTTTGAAATTCATAAAAACTATACTGAAAGAATCAGAAGAGATTAATTTTTACCAGTTTAAGGGTACTTGTTTGCAACATATTGTGGGTAATAACCTAGAGAACCCCTGATTTTCATTGAACATTAAATTTGAAAATAATGTGTAACTGCATAAATCAATTTAATAGTTCAATAATTATCTTCTAAACTTGATTAATGGAGCAGTGTTGTAGATTATCAAGGGAATAGTTTAAAATGTAAACATAAATATGCCACATAAGTGTTGTGTATTTATGTGAGTAGGACTTTTAAATGGTATCTGTAAAAATTTTATCAAATAATTCTGCTATTATGTTGCTATATTTTAATAAAATGAAAATAATAAGTCTTGCTTCTGTTAAGTAGTAATTTCACTTGTTTTTGTGGTATTTATTATTTGCATATTCATAGATAAGAAGTTTTTTGTTCTTTCAAGATAGGGCCTTGCTGTGGAGCCCAGGCTGGACTGGGATTCACATTCCTCCTGTCTTAGGTGTGTGCTACAGCTTACAACCTGGTTTTATAAAAGGTGATTATAAAAGGTTTTATGAAAGGTGATTAATAGTTACTTGCAGTATTCAAAATTATTTCCAAAATTGAGATTTTTATATATTGGGCAATCTTCATGTTGTGTATCAGTAACTCTAGTCAAGACTTTCATATTAAACATTTTGTATATTCTAGTGATAGCTGCTTTCTGAATTTCCCATTTGTTCATAGAAACAGCTTTTTCCTGGCATACTCATACAGTATAAATTGTCCCTGTGTCTTAACAGCAAGTGAAATTCCTTCTCCCATTTAACAGAAATACAGCTCTCCATTTGGAGAATAGCTGTGTGTTTAGGGTTATCATTTAAGCAAAACAGCTTTTTGCAGATACATTAGTTTAGAATCTTAGGTGATGGCTTAGTTGGCTAGAGACGATGAACTTTGTGTATTGATTTTTCCATGTAGGCTAGCTTCTTAGTGTCTTGTTAGTTAAAAGCAGTGGGTGGCATGGGCTGGGGATATGGCTCAGCAGCACAGTGCCTGCCTGGCAAGCATGAGGTCCTGAGTTCGATTACCTGTATATCTCCCCCCCCCCCAAAGTGATGGACTGTTTTGATTTCCAAAATGTGCTAATTATGTGCTGGTGTGTAAGAGGAGAGGCCTTTGAATGGGTTTAGACTTTTCTATCTGTGACCTTTTTGAAAAGACTGGAAGACTCCCAGCTTTTGACAGTGGACACCCACCCAGATTCTTAAGTTGCGTTATCTTTGAAGGATTACTCAGTCAAAATCAAGGACTATAATTATAGTACATTTTAGTTTTGTAATTGACACTTTCTTACCTTGGGATAAACATCCTAAAGTTCACTGAAAGAAGTAAAGTCTTTAAAATATTCTGCTACTCTTAATGTAGTATAGCTACAGTGTAACAACAGAGTTGGTAAACGTGATCAGTTACATAGGCGTTACCTCTACTGCATTTCCCTCCCTTGAGCTCATCTTGCGTTTCCAGTTATTGCACACAAAGCTTACTGAACACTAGCTGTCATGCTGGATATCTGACCAACACCATAAACTCATCCTGTTCCAGACAAAGCATTCGGTATGCAATTCTGATATATGCCCCTGATACTGTTCTCACCAGCACTGTATCTTTCTCTTTCTTCATCACACCTGTTGATCTGACCTGACCTCTCCTTCAACAGCTTTGCTAAGTGCTCCCAGTTCTACATTTCTTCAGCAGTATATTAAAGGCACTCTTGTTGAGTCATGGTTGTAATTATGTGGAATAGAATCAGTCTGTCAGAAAGGGAGCTATAGTATTAGGGTTAAGTCCTTTTCCTTCTAGTCTGTTGGATAGCCTACCCTTTGTACTCCCATAGTTCCACAATTAAGGGCATATGCCACCATGTTGGCTGCATGTTATTGATGCTTCTGGGTTTAAACTTACTGTCTTGCTATCTGTCCTTTATCTTTTCTGTTTTTGGTCTCAGTCTATCTTCTGAACAAATCAGATATTTTTCATTACATATTTCGTCTTTTTTTTTAACTGTATACTAGCTACAATTCTTTGTTTTAATTTCCAAGTAGTTTTAGAATTGTGTGTATATATTTTTATAAAGTAATCTTGTCGAATATTAAGCAACATAGTAAGAACTTTATAATATTTTTTACCTACTCCAGGTTTGTGCTATTTTTTGTTACACATTTTACTGAAGATGTGTTAAAATGCCCACATTGTATTATGCTTTAAATAGTTGTATTTTGCCTTTTTGATTGAACCCAGGGCCTCTTGCATGTGGGTTAAGTGCTGAACTACCCCTCTAGCCCTAGTGGTCATATATTAAAGATAAAAATATCTCATTTGGCAGAGCCAGGGATTTAGCTCAGTGGCATAAGTGTCTGCCTGGCAAGCATGTGGTTGTGAGTTCAATCCTCGGTACTAAAAGAAAAAAAATTTTTGAACCCACAGATTTAGAGTTCACAGTAGTCTTTACTCTTTTGTGTAGATCACAGATTTCTACTTTGTACTGTTGCTTAGAGGTTTGCTGGTTAAGGATTCCATTGTTATTGCATGCTGAGTAAGTCGTTTCAGTTTTAATATTTTAAAAATACTTTGTTGGCTGTAGAATTGTATATATTTTTTTCTTTTTCTACTTTAAGTGTATGATGGCATTGAATTGTATACTTTGTTTGCATATGGATAACTGCTACAAGACTCTTGTTCTAACACAAAATGTTGCTTTTTTTCCTCTAGCCACTTTTTTTTTTTTAATCCCATGGGTTTTGATGTTGCTTTTTAGTGATATTTCTTGATTCTTAAGCTTGTTTGGTCTGTGTTTGTATTAAGTTTGGGAACTATCCAGCTGTGTGTTTTTCAATTTATGGTCTCCAGTTTTATGTATAATTATAGTTAGTTGGAGTTATACTGTACTCACTGGGGTGCTCTGCTCTGTTTTTTAAAGCTGTTTTTGGATAGTTATATTGATCTGTCTCTGAGATTAGTAATGTTCTGTAGTTAGGCATCATTTAATAATGAGGCTATGTTGTGAGAGATGTCTGGTTATTTTTGTTGTGTGTACATGGTAGAGTATACTTACAACACTTGTGAGACTACCTCTGTCTGTGTGGTTTTTCACAGATCAGAGTGTTACGAATAGCATGTGACTAGTTTCTTGTGGTTAATCGTGTCAGTGTATCTTAAAAAATATTCTCAGATATTATATTTTGCAATTTAACTTAAGTCATTTATATATTTTGCCTTGGCTCTACATGATTGCCTGTAAGTTAAGCACATAAAATATAATTTGTGAAATTTACATTTTTGAGTACTAAATGTATTTTGTATAGAAACTCTTGAGCTTTGTTCTGATGCTCTTACTTGAGACACTGTTTTTTTTAAGGTTCTCTCATGAAGGCTCACATCAGCTATTCTGCCAGGGTTCATTTTGCCCACTACTGAAGTGTCAGCCTTCTCAGTACTGGATGCCCTGGGAATTGTCTCTTTGGTTCTGAGCTCATGGACCAAACAAGTTTTAGCTCTCTTTGCGTACTGGAGCTTCTTGCCTTTTAATTGTTCATTCACCTAATTTTTTCTGGACTTTCGTTAGTTACTTGTTATGCATGTGCTGATCGTTCCTTAGCTGAAGAAACAAATGGTTCATAATGGTCTTTAGATCTTTAAAGCTCTTTCTCTGTGCAGCTCTTTTCTGTATAGTCTTGCTATATTATCTGTGCCCACCTCAACCTCACACATTTGGACTACTGTGTTTAACCTCGGTTCCCTTTTCCTCTACTTCAGGCTGTGATTTCTTCTATGCAGAAGGCTAGCACAGTCATGCAAGGGAACTGTTTATTGATAAAGGTTCACCTGTTTACTAACCTATACTGTCTAATTTCTGAAAATCATTATATGTCTATATAGGTCTCCAGCTTTTTGTTGTATCGGTAGTTTGGACATAGTTTTGAAGATTCACTGTTATAATGTTTAAGTCTGTTTTTTGTTTGATTTCGTACCAAGGATCAAACTCATGACCTTGCACTTGCCAGGCAGGCACTTAGGCCACTGAGCTAAATCCCCAGCTAGTCTGGTTTTTGACTGCATATTTTTTGCCAATAATTTACTTCTTAGGACAGTTGACAATGCAGATACATTGCTAAAGTTCTTCCCAGAGCCTGGGAAAGGATCATTACAAGCAAGAGGGTCTTGTAGTTTAAATTGTATAAACTTCATAGTAAACCTTCCTCTGGGTCTTAAGGGAAGGGAAAGAATGGGAAGTGTGCTGATAGAATCCTCTATCCAGCATGAGTAGACTCCTCACCATGCAGTGTGACCAGTGATAACCAGTAAATGACCTGTGCTTACAAGGCCTGATTTCTGGACAGATCAGCCCTACCTATGGGAAGCTCTTCTACCTAGTGGAGCTCTCTGTGCTTCCAGAGATTTAAGCAGCTTGGCATCTAGGTAACTTAGTAGCAGCAAATGGAAGTGGGGCCATCCATCTAAGAGGTTGCTCACCTGCAAAGAGGTCTTATTTTACCACTTGTACTGAGCCTGTCCCCATGCTCATATCTCTTATATCCTAACTTCAAACTCCTATTAATTGAAAGATATGATAATAAGCTAGTATGAGAAACTGAATAGAGGTTAAACTCTGACACAATAATTAGGATAATGTGACTTTTTTTTGAGACAAAGTCTCACTATGTAGTCCAGGCCAGCCTTGAATTCACTGTATAGCCCAGGGATGGCCTCAAATTTGTGGTGATTCTCCTGCCTCAGCCTCCCCAAGTGCTGGAGTTAAAGAGGAGTGGACTACCATGACCAGCAGGATACTGTGATTATACAACCAAACATGAAATTCACAATCTTAAGCTGTTATGGCTTGTATCTAAGATGTCCTTCAAAAACCTAAAGTGCTTATAGGTGGGACTTTTGAGAGGTGGCTGGATCATGAGTTTGATGGTAGTTGAGGCATGTGACGCTGGGATTAAGGGTGTGTGTGACAGCTAAATTGGTTTAACATCGATTTGCATGTGGATGATGGAAGCCCCTTCCTGGGTGTGGGTGTTACCACCCAAAAGACATTGCCTGGGTGGGAGAAAGGAAGGCCTGCTGCAGCTTCACTCCTTCCTTGCTTTTGCCCACCCTGCTGTGGACTGGTTCTCCACTGTGATGCCCCTCTGCGGTGCCACCCTGTCTTAGAGCCGGCTTCTGTGCCCTGGAACCTCCACCAACTGTGAGCCAAAATAAACTTCCTCCTTTAACTTGGTATTAGGACAAAATACTAATAAAAACTCATTAATGATACAAATAGTAACTAAGACATAAGTGAAACAATTTGTAACTGACAGATTTTCGTAAAGTGGTGTAATGTCTAGCATCTTGAAGTTATGTGGCTCACCTCTGGTTTGAGAATTTACTAGGTACATGTGTAGGTAAACTTTCATCAGTTCCAAAGAACTGCGGTGATAATAAAAGTGGTAATTAACAGCATTAGTAAAAAGTAAGTATATTCTTTAACTATCTTCCCTGAAACAGAAAAGGAATGGGGCAACCAGTCCGTGAGACAAACCAAGGGCAATGCGAGCAAGATCCCCTCCACTCCACCTCTCCAGTGCCTTGTGCGGTTAGGGCAAAGTGCCGCCTCTAGGTGCTGCAACCTTGTGGTGTAGGTCTGGGCACTTGAAGCTCAGTTTGCAGTGTAAATTCTCCGTCTCCTGCCCTGGGCATCACTGCGGTACATAGAGCTCATAATCGAAGGTGGAGCACCAGTGATGGGAGGCTGCTTCAATAAGTCCTCCCTCCTCCATCCTGTTTGGCAGGTCTGAGGTATTGTGAATTCAGTAAGAGATTTATTGACTTAAAACCTAGCTATGAGATCTGAAGCCCCTTTAAATGTACTGCAGAGGAATAGTAAACTGTCCACAGATAACAGTATTTTCAGACTTGAAAGAATCTTGGAAATCTAGTTCATCCCTTCCCGCTCTTTCTTTCCAGGCAAAGAATGCAAAGCTGAAGGAGTTAAAGTGAGGAGTCCCGGGCCTCATTGCTAGGTAAGCAGATTAGGACTCTGATGCAGTGATTCTAGGCTGTTCCAATTCTGACCCAGCGTTGAGCCATTCAATAATTAACCTTTCCAGTATTTGCTACTTTTATAAATAACAGTTTGGAGCCAGGCATGATGGCATAATTGATGGTTAATTGATTGTGGCAGTTCCACAGTAAGGTATGGAAGGCCCGCCCTATGGCGGCTTGTCACCTGGATGGTAAAAAGGGGAAATAAAGGAGGATGGATCTGCTCCTGTTTCTTCAGAGAAGCCTCAGTCTTCGCCTTTACCTTGGACATCATCTTGTAGCTTCTAGCACAGATTCTTCAGCCTTCCAGCATAGACTCTTAAGCCATAGTGGCTTCCTGATATAGACATGGGACACTGCAGTGAGCTTCAGACCTTGGACTGAATCCTTCAGTCTACAGTGAGCAGACAGACCCTCTGCACTCTTCCTCATCTTACTCTTTGGATGGTCATTGTAAACCAATCTTGTAAATTGATAAATATTATGTATCTTGTGTTATATCTGTTTCTCTAGTAAATGCTGAATGATGCAGCACAAAACTGTAGTCCCAGCATTCTGGGAGGGTGGGGCAGGAGGATTGTAAGTTCAAGCCTGCTTGGGCAACTTAGCAACTTAGTGGGACCCTGTCTAAACTTTTCTCCCCAAAGTGCTACTTATATTACAACACATATCAAGAAAACAAATAAAAATACACATTTTCTGAATGACCACAGAGCTTGTAAACATCATTATATATAGTATTTGAAAAATACAATCTTCATGGCTTAAGAGAGTCATGACTTCAACAGTAACAATCTCATTACTGTTGAAGAACCAATGGAGGTATCTGAGTTAATGCAATTTATGTTCAAAGATGTCCTGAAAAGCTGTTGTAATTTCATTATCAGTGCATGACTTTTTAAAATACAAATTTGAAAAGAAACAATGGCAGCATCTAATATCACATCTAATGTGATTTTGCTCTTCTTCCAGACCAGTGGCAAAAGTTGAATGAGCAGTTTAATTGATGAGTCAAATACGTCATATTTTTTGTTTCAATAATTAGGGTGACAGTTACTCAGATGAAATATGAAAGTTTTAACTGACTGTGGTGGTACAAGCCTCTAACCCCAAGGTGCTTAAAAGACTTAAGGCAAGAAGATCACAGGTACAGGGCCAAGCTAATCAATTTAGGGAGGCTCTGAGGAATGGGGTTGTAACTTAGGGTTAGAGGCCTTGCCTAGCATGGGTTGGGCCTTGAGTTCCACCCTTAGCAACCATGCTCCCAAAAGAGACTTTGGATAAGATAGTTCACCTTTATGAAACAAGACCTTTATGTTCCCAGGTCCTCCAAGTTCTTTATTGTATTTAACTTCACTCTCAAATTACTGTTCATAAAATTTACAAATCTTACAGCTTTATTTTGACTTTGTCATTTTTTACAAATGGCAGAAATCAAGGTTGCCAGAACAAAGTACCGCACTCGAGGGAGGCTTATGACAATAGAAATTGCTTCTCTTGAAGTTTTGAGTAGAAGTCTGAACACCAAGTGCCAGCAGGACTGTGCTTTCTTCAGGCTTTTTCTGTAGCATTGCATTGCCAAATTGCGCTGACTTAGAGATGCAACAACCAAACTGTGCCTCTGTGGTCTCATGACATTCTCCCTGTGTGTGTCCTGGTATCGATTCTTTTAAGGACACAAGTCATATTGATTTAAGGGCCCATCCTACTCCAATATGACCATGTCTTAACTAATTATATGTGCAGTGACCCTGTTTTCAAATAAGGTCACATCCACAGGTAACAGAGGTTAGGACTTGAAAAATCTTTTTTTCAGAGGATATAGTTCTATTCATTGTAACATGTAACTTTACTACTTCTGTAAATACAAAAATACTTTAGGCACTCGTTAATTACCATTGTTTGTGGGGCTTTTTTGGGGAGGGAGGGGTGGTATGAGGTTTGAACCTAGGACTTTCACATTGAGCTACATCCCCACTCATTTTTAAATTTTTTCTTTGAGACAGGGTCTTGCTAAATTGCTTAGGCAGGGCTTGAACTTGCAGCCTTCCTGCCTCAGTGTCCCAGATTGTAGGATTGTAAGTGTACACTACCATGCCCAGCTTTTGTGGGGTTAAGTTAGGTGTAAGTAGGATGGATGCAGGTTACCATCATATAAAACACTGCTGTTCTTGTAAAACTTACATTCTTGGAGATGTAGCTCAGTGGAAGAGTATTTCCCTAGCATTGTCATGGCCCTGGGCTTGATTCCCAACCCCCCCAAATATATATATATATACACATATATATATATAGTAATTTATTTATAATTATATGTATAATATAAATTTAATTAGGTTTACATGTGCCTTTGTGTTTTTTTGGAAAAATAGAACATTCTTGAATTAAATGTTTTAAAATTAGATATCCTGTCATTGGCTTATTTTCTCTATTTTGAAAAAAATATTTTTGACAGTGCCTGGGATTGAACTCAGGACCTCTCATATGTAGGCAAAGCACTTTACCGCTGAATCTTACTCCCAACCTTTACTTTCATATTTAAAGCTACTAGGAAGTTGACACACTACTATCACATGTGCATTGTTTTCACCAATGCTAAGCACTTTGTTCTAGTTCTAGTTTATAGCAGTTCTTGCTTGAATGTGGGCTTGAGGGGGACACTGGGACTCTAGCTGCCTCTTGTTTTGCTTTGCTGCTGCCACATTTCCCTCACTGTGTGATGTTCTGTCTCACTAAGGAACCAAAAGCAACAGAGCCAACCTAACAATAGACTCCAGAGCCACAGCCAAGGTAAACCTACCTTCCTTACAAATTGTTTATCAGGGCTGGGGATTTAGCTCAGTGGCTTAAGCGCCTGCCTGGCAAGCAAGAGGTTGTGAGTTTGATAACTGGTACCAAAACCAAAAAAATAAATTGTTTATCGGGTATTTTGTCACAGTGACAGTTGCCTAACAATGATCAACTCAACCTTACCTCCTCCCCTTCCCAGGGGAGCAGATTATCACTTTTAAAAAAGGAAGCAAGTTTGCTTCTTCCTTGCTAAACCGCTCTGAGCCCAGTCTTGCTGTCTGTGTGTGGGGTGTGTGTGCGTGCACCTGCTCATGCAGTGCTGAGGGGCAATTCCCAGGTAAAGTGAAATTCATGAGTCGAGCAAGACAGCCACGCTGGCTTAATTGGTTTCAGCTGGCAGCCTTTGTCGTGGAGGAGACCATGTTTCTGATGTCTTATTTTGTTTTCTATTTTTTTTTCCCCTTTCTAAATTTGTTTTTGAAGCTGGGGGGGGGTGTCTCAAAAATAAGCTTTTAAAATGACCACATGTGATTTTTGGCTTCACAGAGCCTGACTTTGACCGTGACATGTTCTAAGCAGGACTCTGTGGGTCCTTATATTCCAGACTGAGCCCAGAAGAACATTGGCAGGGAACCAGTACTGTTTCTGCTCTGTCTGGGCTAGGAGGTGGTGGCAGGCAGAAGGACCAGAGAGGGAGGCATGTGAGTTGGAGGCGTTGGGAGATCTGACAAGCAATATCTAAATCTAAAGTGTTGTTTTGTTCTGAGGACTGTATCTAGTGCCTCATAGTAAACAAGCTGTCTACCACTCAGCCAAACCTTCAGGCTTTTTTTAAATTAAAAAATTTTTAGACTCACCAAGTTGTCCAGGCTGATCTTAGAACTGAGGATCTTCCTGTCTCAGCTTCCCAAGTAGCTGGAATTATAGACATGCATTCATTGGCAGTCTGAAGATTATATTGACTTGGCAATGCCTGAGCAAATGCCTTTTGGTACCAGGCACCTCTTTGCTGTGGTTCATGTCTTCTTGGATCATGGGGTACCTGAGTGAACCTGCCACCCACTTAGGAAGCATGACCTCACAACTTGGCATTTGTCCTTTTCAAGATCTGCCCCCTCCAAGATCTGTCTCTGGACCCAAACCAGAGTCAGCTAGGAGCACAGCCCAGTACACAGATGAAATGGTGCACCCAGAGAAAAGTCTAGAACACCATGCAATGAGTGTCAGCAAGACTTAGGGCTTGAGTGTGGAAGTGGATCTTGAGGGTTTGGAACTGAGATTGGATAATAAGGATGGGAGGGAGAGCAAAAACTAATACAGGAGCTTTCTAGCAAAGACCCAGGTCCATCCTAGAAGGCTGCTAGGTCACCCTCAGAGACTTGGATGAAGTGGTAGCCTGCTGTTACGGAGGTGGAAAGGGGAGCTTCTGAGTACAGATGGTACTGAGGAGGCAGGAGCTGGGAATGTTTGGATGCATTCAGTAAGGCTGGAGAGCCTGCTTTGAACAATGTGGAGGATATTCCATTTAAGGAAATAAGGGATGCCCTGGCGAAGACAAGACAGGCATTTTCAAGAAGCTCAGAAGGGGCTGAAGGGCTGACAGGACATGCTGCCACTGCACAGGCCTCCCTACGTCAGTGAGTATGATAGCAATGCTCAGTGGTAGACACGAAGTGTATATAGTTATCCTAACAGGTAGGGGGCAAAGCCAATACTGTTTATAGCAAGCAATAAAAACCTAGAGCAGTAATGGTGAACCTTTGAGAGACAAGGGCCCAAACTGCAACCGAAAACCCATTTATTGCGAAGTGCCAGCACTGCAATTCAACCTGAATATTGAGGTTTTCGTTTAGAAAAAAAAAAACTCAATATAGTTTGTCTTAAAAGACAAACACATGTGCCATAGTTTCCCACCACTGATAGAGATTTTAGACTGGACTTTGAGAATGTACTTTGTTTCACATGGTGCTGGGGATTGAACCCCAGGCCTTCTGGGCAAGTGCTGTACCACGGAGCTGCACTCCCAGCCCTCAGCCTAGATCTCACACTGGTTTGTACCCCCACTACCTACAGTGTTGGTGTTCCTCACCGCGGAGACCACCTCCATCACTCTCACCCTACGCACATCTTCCTCTCTGCTCCTTCAGAGTACTCTGAGGCTGACCTAGCAGTTTCCTTGCTGTGTCTCCCCTTTGGGCGTGGTGGACTTTCTAAAGTGAAGGTTGCTCATATCACTACCCTGAGCCAAATCTTCCAGTCTTTCCATCGCCCCCAGAGCCAAGACCCCATGCTCAGTGCAGCTCGCCGGGGCGAGGGGTGACTGAGTGTGGCCTTCCTGCTTTCCAGTCACCCAGATGTCTTGTGTTACCTGGGAAAAGTGAGCCTGCAGAGGGAGAGAGGAAGGACAGCGTCCACCGTGAAGCACAGCTGATGAAGGGGAGAGAGAAATCTAGGACTTTTAGACATTTGGATTAAAATGCCTGAGGTCTGCTGCATCCCTGGACATCCCAAGGAGGGGCAGAAGGAATAAAAGAAGATGAGGAAATCATAACTAAAAATGCTACTTTTAAGAAGACTGCAACTCTCAGGAGCCAGCTAAGTTACCCAAGGTGATCTGTATCAGTGTTCCATTGGTTAAATTTAGGCTCCTTCACTGCCGGACCCATCATGCAAAATCCTGCAGGAATACTAGCAGTCCATAAACTAGTTTAAAAAAGTACAGGGCTGGAAGCTAATCCTTAAGATAGAGGAGTGAGCTGAGAGAATCCAAAGAATGTTTACCTTTCCAAAACAAAATCAGATGCCTGGCAAAACAAGGTCCTGGGGTCGATTCTTGATACCAAAACAACAACAACAAACCAACAGAAGCTAGACCCATACTTGAAGAATAGGGAATCTTGTGGGGGGCACCTTCTTCCAGGGTTTCTCCCAGGAGAAGCATAAATGTTTCCTGTTTCAGAAATAAACTTTGAGTGTGTATCTTTTAAATCTTGTCTAATAGAACTTGCTTCGGCAGCACATATATTAAATCTTGTCTAATCCTTCCTGTGCCTCTTACTGTTGCATCTGAAAACGTTTTCCATGACAGTAGGCAGTGACCCTGCAAACTCATTCTTGCTTCCGGGACCTTCTCAGGCACAACCTGTTAGAGAAAATGATTGTTTACCTTTGACTCACCTGATTTTAATTAGGTTTCAGTACTTCAGTACTTCCCTTGAGAGTCCTACTTAATACAGTCCCCATCAGTCTTTCTAATTCTGGTTTCTCTTTCATCCTTGGATTATATGCTCTGTGCTTCAGTAAAGCTCTGTCCTCATCACATGGGACTGTTCTGGTTTGTCTTCTCAACTTAGAGCGCTGTTCACACTCCGACCTTTCTAGCACCATTTCTACAAGTCCACTTGCCACTACTCCAAAGCCGAGTGCAATGGGCTTATCAATGAGAGCAACCCTCTGATGCTGTGATGGAATGGTTAGATGCAGTGTCTTTCCCTGTGCAGTGCAGTTCAGCCTAACACTTCCAGGAAGGGTAACAAGCACTCAGGGTGCACAGGGAGCTGTGCCTTTCAGAAATGGATATGCTGTGCTTAGATGGGGCTGCTAACACTGCCCCAAGACAAGACAGGAGTCACACCATTTATGGCAGAAACTGATTTTTCTCCAACATGCCTCACTAAGATATATCCATCTTACTTTGAACTTGGATGTGCTGCAGCACAGTAAGTATCAGCAGCAAGGTCAGTCGAAGGAAGGAATGGAGAGGCTCAGAAACAAATTGTTTCATTCTGATCTCAGTGAGAGTCCAGAATGCCTCTTTGGTTTGCATGAAATACCTCCCAACTATTTCAGCTGCTATTTGAGATTCAAGACACAGTTTATGAAGTATAGCCAAAACCTATTAGTTCCCAAACATTTTGGGAAGTCTGTACTTCTTTCAAGTTTATGAACTGAAATCAATTTCCTTTCCCTTCTCTTCCCCTTCCCAATCTTCCTCTTCCCTTCCTTTTCCTCTCCTTTTGCAGTACTGGGGATTAAAACTAGGGCTTTATCATACATGCTAGGCAAGCACTGTACCAGTGAACTATGTCCCCAGCCCTTCTGCCAACACATACCTTTGCTTATTTCCAGCTATCCACCATCACTTGGTGGGGAACTTTTCTAATAGCTGCTTTAAGATCTTTATCAGATAATTTCCTCATCTGTGTCCTCTCTGTGCATGCATCTGTTGCTTGCCATTCTCCATGAAAATTCAGATTTTCTTGGTTCTTCATAAAACATATTTTTGGACTTAAACATTTTTTCTGATTCTCTTCTGAGGCTTTACTGTTTATAAAGTCTGCAGATATGTTGATATAGTTTTTCCTTTAGAAGACAGTTGATTCACTTGGGTTTAGGCTACAAGACTAAAAGCTTTGTGGGTTGTGGTTTCTGTGTTGAGTGCTCTGTTGAGCCTTTGCAATGCTGTTTCAGATCTGTCTTGCATGTGACACGGGGCTGGTCATTTATTCCTTTGGTCAGCCCTTTCCATCATTACTGTTCTGGTTAGGGTCAAATCCCTGCCAGCAGCTTTCTGGAGTTGATTTTCTTCAGTGCTTTCCAGTTCCCTGCGAAATCTCCTTTTTGTCCTTCTGACAAGAAGCTGGGGATTATTAACACTGCTGTGCCAGCACTACCACAGTGTAGTATTTTCTGGGAAGACAGTGAGAACAAAGCAATGGGCATTTGCTCCTCCCCAGAGACACACAGGTCCTTGAATGAGTTGTTTCCCCTCTCTCAGAGTGTGTGGCCCACCACTGTCACACCCAGGAGCCTTACACAATGCTCCTGGAGCACTTTGCAGCATTTCCAGTTTTACTCTCCGCAGCCCCACCACCCCTGAGTCTAAGCAAGGGAAGGGCCGCTGGAGTTTAGAAAAACAAAACAAAACAACCCTTGATTTGGTGGGACATCAAATGCTGATTATCTCCCCAAGTCCTGCTATTCTTTGTTTTTCAGAACTTAAATCGCTACTTTTTGCATTCTGTTCTGCTCTTATAACTATGTTGAGAGGGGTGTCACTGTGTGTGATCATGGTGGCTCAGAGGATAAAAAGATTGCTTGGAGACAAGACTTGGTCCAAACATGAAGAGGCCCAAGAGAGACTGCCAACGAGAGCACCCATCCCCATGAGGGAGTCTTGAGAGAGCAGCTGCAGGTGTGGTAACCCATTTCTTGCACAGACTGAACAGAGAGGTGAACAAATATGCCCAAGACAATTGCATTTAAATCAGAGTGCACCCTCAGATGTATTGGCCAGGGTGTCCTTGGACCATTTTCTCGATAAGTCTGCCCCAGTTAGGAATAATTTACTGGCTTGACTTTTGTTGTCGTTAGCCTTTTTCTTTCTTTTTTTTTTTTTTTGATAAGACAAGTCCAACTGGCGTATGGTATGGTAATTTATAGCCCCTCCACCTTCCCTAGGGCAGTGATGACAAACCTTTAAGACCTTTCCATGATACAAACAGCCCTCTGTGGCATAGGTTTGCCACCCCTCCCCTAGGAGGTCAGAGGTAGAAGGAGCCAAGAGAGGAGGACGAAGTTTTTATAGGGGAACAACCTTTGTTTGAATAGCTTGGATAGTGACTGTACAAAGATGTCAGGTTACAAGGTGTGTACAATTTTTACAGAATCCAGTGGTTGTCCTAGTTTTTGGCTCCCATGTTCCAATCTTCCATCTCCAGGCTACCCTCCAGGGGGATCCAAGGGCACTGCTGATGGATAACAAGAGTTGAGGTTCAGAAACTTTATATTCAGATGTTTTTAAGAGACATTGTTAATGTTACTTAAATTGTTTTTCCTCTTTGGACAAAGTTTTATCCATATAGTAGGCAAAGCAGAAGAAATGAAAGTAAAGCAGCAAGAAGAAAAGTGCGCTGCTCCTGCTCACTTGACAGTTGAACTGTTTAAAGACTTCTGAGCTAATAAACCTAACCTTCAGTCTTGCCATAGCCACGGGTATTGTAAACCCAAGTATTGAGCATTGTAATCCAAGTATTGTAATACCTTTTTCAGTCTTCCCCACAATCCAAAAAGCTGTATTTGTAATCCCATTCAGATGTTACTGGAATCCGAGCAAGTTAATTCCAATCTACCACCTCCAATGCAACCCAAGGCAACAGTAAAGACATCAAGACATATTCTAAGTTAAGGGCAGCCAAGGGGGTCCTAAGTCCAATCCCCATGAGGATGTGTAGACAAAGGCCTTGATCCAAGGCTTCCCCCAGAATTTATTATTTTGTGAAGCGGGTGGCTCAAGGATGAGTGACAGTGAGGATTTGTGAGAACTAATGTGAGTAACTTGAGCAGGCTGGCCAGGTAAGGAGAAAAGCATCTTTGCAAAGTACAGGGAGAATGACACGCAGGAGGAGCAATCTGCATAATTCAATTAAGATAGCAATTGAATTCTTGTTGAAGGCTGTTGCTTCAGTTTCTGACATGTAAACTTTTGTGCCCTGGGGACTCATAGCCTCTTTATTTCAAGGCTCATACCCAGTTGACATTCCTGCAGCTGACTGGCTCTGCCATCCCGCTGTGCTCATATCTTTTATAGAGAGCACTGTGTGAGAAAACAGGAGACTGATGGCTTTAGAGATTATACACCAGTATCTCGGCTAGCTTATTTGCAATGCTTAGAGTGAATTGAAGAGAGAAGGGAAATACCATAGTCAGCTCTGTACATACCAGTATAAGGAAATAAGCCTCAATATAAACAATGTTGCAGCAATTATTCTGCATTCAAGGGGAGTCACTCAAATTATCTCCTGTATACCAGAGTACTCTGTGGTCACCTGTGTCCCCTTACCAGGATGAGAGGTTGAAAGTCCTTGTTCCTTTTCCAGGCTTTGGAAGATCAGTCCTTCATGCTGCTCTGAAGCAGCAGGTTGGGTTGCAGTTTTGTGCCTCACACGGGCACCACTGTCACACAGTGGTGTGTCACTGTGTGACAGTGGGGTGCTGTAGTTTGAATCTTAAGTGTCGCCCTATGTTGGAGAACATTGAAGCTGAATGCATGTATAGGGCTGTGGCGTGGCCCGGGCATGACTGAACTGAGAATGAGAAGACACCTCAGAGGGCAAGATAGGCCACAGCTGAAGTCACCTAGAGACTTTCTGAGTAGTTTTCCTTAATTAGCATCATCTGCTACTCTGAGGGTGTGTGTGTGTGTGTGTGTGTGTGTGTGTGTGTGTGTGTGTCCTTGAACCCTTCCCAAGATCCTGCTCAGGTTTCCTCCATTGTCCACTCAACTTCTTGCTTGTTCTGATTAAATACTGGCTGCCTAACATCAGTCAGCCAGCCGGCTAGTGGAGTTACAAGCTCTGCGGAGGATTTCATTTCTCCTGCAGCCCTAAAGATCATCCCGCGTGTCTCATTCCTTTGAGCCTTCGCTGTGCACCCGTTTGGGGGGTTGGGGGTCTAGGTACAGTCCCCAACACCCCTAAGGACTGCTCATCAGCCTGGTACTTTCGGAAGATGGTAGAAACTCTTAGAGGTAAGGCCTGAGGGAGGCAGGGTGGGTCCACCTTTGAAGGGAGTATGGGACATTGGTCTCTTCTCTTTTCCTAACAGCCATAAGGTGACTGGACCTCCTCCACCACAAGCTTCTTGCCATGCTGTGCTGGCACAGGCTCAGAGCAATGAGATAAATTAGTCATAGGTGGAAACTTTGAAAAGTAGGAGCCAAACTAAACTTTTTATATTAATTTAATTTATTTCAAGTGTTTGTTACCATTATGGAAAGCTGACACAGTTTGGGAGAAATGGAGAAGTTGCTTACTTTATTTTCCCTAGAATTGGAACTCCACTGATCAGAGATCAACATTGCTAATACAGTGTGATTCCTCATGAACTTAATTTATTCTATGATTCTGGAAAAAATGTCCAAATTCGTGTTTGTGTGGGAAAGATGGGCATGGTTGTGTTGTCACCTGATGCAGAGTTAGCTTATAAAAACAAAATTTTTCTAAATGTTTCTGTTTGTGAACTAAATTGTTCACAAATAAGAGTTCCTGAACTGAGGTACCACTGTATTTTGATGACATTTCTGTCAGTAAGTACATTTTATGAACACGTATACATAATGGGAACCTATATATAGTAGATAGCTTTTTTCAGTATCAGTGTGAGAACATCCCAAATAACAAAATAGGAAGTAAAATATTTTAATTTGATTGCAACTTGTTACATATTTACTATTGAAATTTTGGAAAAAGAAAATCATAAACAATAGAATATATAGTCCCACCACTCAGAAATAACATTTTTGTGTATATCTTTCCAATCTTCTACACATTTTATGTGTTTAATTACTGTGCATAATATTTTGAAACTTGTTTTACACTTGATACATTGCAGTTTTGACATTCAATAATTTTCTATAACACATTTCCAAAGGATACATTCTTTTACATGTATCAACATATGTTTAAGTAATCAGAAATTATAGGCAGTAACAACAACAAAATCTAATCCTCATAGCATTCCTAGAAGTGACCCTTTCTGGACATCTCTACTTTTATATTTAGAATAAATTCTAGCATATAGTTGTGAAAGACAAAGGCATTGTATACTTTTTGCCAAATTGTTCTTTAAAAAGAGTTTGTACTTGATTATAATTAGATCCCTGCACTTATGCCAAACTAGGTGTCATCACTTAAAATATGTTCTAATCTGATTAAGATAGACCATTTAAAAATTCTATTTAATTACTCATATGTGGCTCTTATGGAAAATAGTGTTGTATGATTCAATAATACTTAACAACATGGAACATTCTTCTGCTATTTGAATTTTGTGCTATTTTATATACTTCTACCCAAGGTCTTTTTCTCTATGTATGTGTAGTATCTGTCTATGCATCATCCAACTATCATAACTTTTCCCACACTCTTCCTTACCGTAGACTTAAAAAACAGGTTACTGGATCAAAGATTATTAACATTTTCCCTATGTTCTATTAAAATGTACTTTTTCATTAAAAAACACTTACAAATGAAGATTAGTATAAAGAGAAAAATATTCCTGTGCCAGAGCAGGCTGACCATCCACCAAAATTCTAATTCTCTTTCATAATTAGTCTGGAAATAGATTTCGCAGCCCACACCTGCATGTAAGGGTCACTGAAGGTATGCGAACTGTTCACTTTCAAGTCGAGACTTTGAAGTTCAGGTATACTAGACTTTCTTCCTGTCTCTTCTCCCTTCTGATGGAAGTGTGCAAGTGATAATGAGGCCCGAGGGGATGTGAGTAACCTCAGAACAGTCCATGTCCCTCCATCACTGCATGGGAAAGAGCTCCCTGCTGGCTAAGAGCACCACTGCATTTTTACATGAATAATATATCCTGTTTCATTAAGCTGTATTGGGTTAAGTCACTACATTTTTTAGAAAGAATCATTGTTAATATTTTGGTGTAGTTTTCTGCTTTTCCCCCATTCGTACTTTTTTCCTTAGTTTAAAACCGAGAATGTGTTTTTTAAAAGGTTTTTGGTATGCATTAACAAAATGCTTTTTCAGAAACGTTGTTTTAACATAAGCAAGCAGTTTAAGAGAGTGGATTTCTCAGTATTATTTGTATCTAGTTGCTTTTTATGAATAATCTTGTAATAGCCCACTCCAAAAAATGTCTGGGACATGACAATCTTTTTAGATATTTTTCTTATCAAATAATAGTCTTTGCAATTTGATATTTTAATTTTTTGTTTTTTTGAAACAGGGTCTCACTATATTGGCCTTGAACTCACTATGTAGCCCAGGCTGTCCTGGAACTCATGATTATTCTCCTGCCTCTGCCTCCTGTGTGCTGGGATTATAGGGTTGTGTCACCATACCTGGCATGTTTGAAGGTTCTTGATCATAACAGCTTAATAAATATTTATTTAATGACTAAGCCCAGTGTTCAGAATACTTAGTAAAATCTATATAAACTCTTATACAATGTGGCCCTGAAAATCCTTTTTGGGCTAGTTAGTCCACTTTCAGTACCAACTTTCTTTTTTCCATCCTTTTAAAAGTAGTCTTTCAGAGGATCTCACAGTATGTCAAGCACATAATCTCCACTCTACCAGTCCTTCATCTACCCACGAAGTCATTCCTCAGCTACGTATTACGCTTACACAGCGCTACATGTTGGGGCTATGACAGTGAAGAAAATAAAGGGTTTTCCCCCCCTGTGGAGCTTCTGTCTCAGAGGAGGAAATGGGCATTAACCAGTAATGTAGCAAGTAAATTATAGATGCATTAGGGCAGTAGTGGTGAACACACGGCATGTGTACACAGTGGGCACACAGAGCCCTCTCGATCTGCTCTCAGGCCAAATCGCCCCCGCCGAGGTTTGATAAATTACAGCATGCACACAACAGCAAAGATCACAGGAACTGTGCAAAAGCATGCCAAATGCAAACTTTACCTTTCAATAAAAAGCTGTTTGTTGGGCCGGGGATTTAGCTCAGTGGCATAAGCGCCTGTCTGGAAGTGCAAGGTCAGGAGTTCAATCTCTGGTACCAAAAAAAAAAAAAAAAAAAAGCTGTTTGTATCATTGAAAGCTGTTATTGTGTTTTTCTCTTAAGACAAAAGATGTTAATGTCTGAGTTTTTTCTAAACTAAACCTAAGCATTCAGGGGTTTTTTTTTGGTGTGTGTGGGGTTGTGCTGGTGCTGGGGATCAAACCTGGGGCTTATTCAAGGCAAGAACTCTACTATTGAGCCACATCCACTGTCCACAGTATTCAGGTTTAATTGCTATGTTGGCATTTAAACTCTGTCATAAGTGGGTTTTGGGTTGCAGTCTGGCGCTCCATCTCTATAAGGTTTGCCATCACTGTGTTAGGGGATGTAGAAAAAGAAGAAATACAATGTTAGAGCAATAGGGAGTATCTTGGGGGGGGTTGCAATTTGAAATGTGTATTGGGGGCTGACCTCACTGACATGGTGACCTTAGGAAAAGATTTCAGGGTGGTAAAGGATATCTGGATGGTTCAGGAACTGCCTATGAGAAGCCCTCAAGCAGGATGGGTTAGGGTGTGTGTGACAGGCGAAGCAGCAAGTAGACCCTGCACCCACAGCAGGGGAGCGAGGGGGCCACAGTGGGAGGTGAAGAATGTGCAGAGGTGTCTCTTTGCTTCCTGTTACTGGGAGTGAGTGAGAAGGGGAGGGTCCAGTTGATCTGACACACTTTAGGAGGTTCTGCTGACTGCTGTGTTGGGTGTAGGCAGTAAACAGGACGAAAAAAAGCAGAAGGAGTCTTGATTAAAATCTAGAAGAGGTGGAGGTGGCTTTGAACAGAATGGTGGCATTGACTGTCAGGAATGAAATGTGTGTGGCATATCGTGTCCTTGGCACTTCCTGATGGACTGGATGTTCCTATGGCTGTGGTGACGAGGGAAATTCTGCATGATGCACAGATCTCCCTAAAATGTTAACTCTAGACTTTAATGGCCTAACACTGCAGTAATACCCCCTTACTGCCAAGGTAAACATCAAACAAAACAAAACTAACCAACATACTGATCTGCTGGAAGTCTGACCATGACTAATTTACCTTTCACCCTCTTGCATTTTATACACCAGCGGTAATCAGGACTTCTCCCCTGTCATCGCCACCTCCTCTGCAGTTCTGTTCCTGTGTTTCCCCCTGGAAAGTCTTTCCCACCTTGTGGGGGAGTAGTTTCCTGTGAATCACATTTGTGTTGTCAAATATGATTACAAGCTTGGAGGTTTTAAGCAACAAAACTTACTAGTTTCTAAAGATCAAGGAGTAGGCCGGGTTGTCTTTCCGCAGAAGCCAGGAGGAGAGCGGCCCCTGACCTCTGACGCTCCTTGTAGCTGCCTTCCTGTCATCTCTTCTTGTCTCTAGGCGGTTTTCTCTTCCATGTCTCCTTTTACTCCCCCACATAAGGACTCTTACCATTGGAGTCAGAGCCCAACAAGTTAATTCAAAATAATCTCTCACATCAAGACCCTTAATCACATCTGCAAAGACCTTTTTTTCTCTCAGATAGCATAGCTTCTAGAGCTTGGGACTTGGTATCCATGGGTGGCCACACATCAGTTTACCAGCTTTGTCAGCAGCCTTTTGTCCCCAGCCATGGCATTCACACTCTTAGTGGCAGTGACCTGTTTTTGAGCATGTGTGTGCACACAGGTCTTCCCTTTTCTCAAGACCAGACTTACATCTCAATCGCTTCTTTCCCTGCTCATGGCACCATTTCCAGTTCACAGCTGATGGTCGGCACACACTGATTAGGTGAATGAAGGATGATTCATGAAGCGAAGCCAGTCTGTAACTGCTGTGTGCCACTGGGACTTTTAAAACTTACGAAAACAGGATTGGGTTCCTCAGACATCTGCCCAGCGGCTTTCCTTTGTTTTTCTTCTGCTCTTTTGCCAAGTCCAGCTGCTACACTGGAACACCCCACCGGATAAACCTGCTCAGCCCAGGTTTCTGGCCCAGTGACAGCTCTTCAAAAATACAGTTCTAGTTAGAGAGGAGGAAACCTATGCTTTCCCATAGCTGACTTCAGGCGTGTGCCACCACACTTGGGGAAAGGTACTCTGATTTTGCCTATATTCGAATATGTGTAATCCTCTATTTAGGTTACAATTTAACTGCCTTTCCTTGGTTTACGTGGTATGAGAGACAATGAGGGCAACATAATCTCCCAAGATTCCATTTGCCAATTAGTTTCTGATTGTATTGACTTTATTTTGGTGTCATCATATATTGTAGTGACCAGTTGGTCTTTTCCAGGCTCTCACTGTCCCAGTTGAGGGCGATTGATGAAGGTGAAAGTTTATTTAAGGCAAAGGAAGAAAAGAGAAAAAGAAGGGCTCCAGAAGAAAAAGAACTCTGAAAAGAAGTGTCTTGCAGAGTAAGAGAGAGTCAGATATGGTAAGAAAACAGGTGTTGCTGCAGCCCGAGGGTGGGTTGGTGAAGAGGATCAGAGCATCCATGAGTTTAATGGCCTGAGACAGGGAGGGTTTCACTATATAGCTCACACTGGCCTCAAACTTGTGGCAATCCTCCTGCCTCTGCCTCCACCTCCACCTCTAGAGTGCTAGGATAATGTGTGCGCCACCACACCTGGCTTGCTATCTTTTATCAGCACTAAGCCGTCCAATCCAGACCTGCTGTATCTCATTTGGGAAGATTGGTACCAGATGCAGCACTCAGCCAATCTCTTGAAGACTCAGTGCCAGAAGAATTGAAGACAGCACTCTCTGGGATTAACAGGTCTCCACACTTGACAGGTCATTCCCAGTGGCCCAGGTGATATACCCTAACCTCTGTGCTCCGTGGGACTTAACCATACAAAGACACTTGGTCCTGGTGGCTGGAAAAGGTGGTGGGTTCTGTCTCTCTAGAAAAGGTACATTCTTTGATTTCCTACTTTAAAAATTAGTTTCTTACCCTTTCCTAAAACTGTGTTCCTCTGATGAGCTGTGTTTGCAGGCCGCAGCGATCCACTTAACTATGTTTTAGTGAATCAAATTTATTTTCAACCTTGACACCGGTGAACATAATCTTGGTTAAGGTAATATGTGTCCTGAAATCCCTAGGGGCACATATAAAAAATTCTTGGGCAGTGTCTGGGTGAAAGAAATGATAAATTTCCCCTGCTGCTGTGGAAATGCGATGACATCAACAATCTGCCTGGTGGCAGCGTCTTCCTGAATGAATCTCGACTTTTTATGTCATTCCTGTATATAGCCGTGTTCCCCAAATATCCACCAGGCAACCCCAAACCAAGGGACCATGGATTTTATTTTTAATTAATAGAAAATCTGAAGTGTGCTGACAATGTGGAACTAAATGGAGAAAATGAGAGGAAAGCAGGGAAAATGGCAGCCAGCGAGGAGAAGGAAAGCTCTCTCAGCTGGTCGCTCAGCCCTTTCAGTTGGTGTCATTCTTCATGTGTGTGCAGGGACTTCCACAAGACACTGCCATGAGGGGCTCTGCACTGCTGTGTGCAGGTGATTTAAAGGGCCAGGAAGATCCCCAAAACAGTCTCCTGCTTAGAGCCCTGAGGGCAGAACAGGAAGGCACTGGATGAGAGACTTGCTGGCTGCCTTGGTCCCTGGTTCTCTGGGGTCCTCTGCTGTTGTGCCAGGTACAGCCGCCGTGCTTAGTGTTTCCTGCAGGTGGCTCGAGTGACTTTGTGACCACTTCTTTCCTTACTCTCCCAGAGGCTGAGTCTCTTCCATGGGCTAACGTTGTAAGCTCTTACCTGGCTCTCAGCCCCTGCCCAACTGATCCCTTTTCAGAAGATGGGTTAAAGTGAGAGCTCTCCTGGAGAGTCATTTGCATTTTAATTGTGGATATTTCAAAACAAATCTAATTCTTACTCTTATTGTGTAACAGTTACTAAGTATGACTTACAATTCAGTGAAGAACCCAGGTGCTGTGTATAGCTTGAATTTTCACAACATAAAACTACAATCCAGAACAAGACCAACAAATTAGTGGTGCTCTAAAATCCTTCCTTATGCTGTGTCTGTGTCATCCTACTTGATGCCCAAAGCATCTGCCATTCTGATTTCTGTAACTGCAGATTAGTTTGGTCTGTGTTTGAATTTTTTATCAATAGAATCATAAGTACATACTGTTTTGATCTGTTCTTGTTTTCCTCTCAGTATTATATCTGTTAGAATTATCAGTGATGCTATTAGTAGTGGTATTTGTTCTTTTCATTGCTATGTAGTGTTCTATCTTGTGAAAAAAACATACCCACACAATTTGCTTCTCTATTCTATGGTGGATGAACATTGAGATTGATTTGAGCTATTATGAATATACTTCTGTCACTATTCTCATGTGGTTTGATACGCACTTATGCCTTTAGTTTGATTATATACTTAGGAAGTGGAGTTCACTCAGTAGGTAGGACAATTCTTTTTTTTTTTTTTTTTTTATTGGTGCCGGGGATCGAACTCACGACCATGTGCTTGCAAGGCAGGCACTTATGCTGCTGAGCTAAATCCCCAGCCACGGTAGGACAATTCTAAAGTGGTTCTACTAGTTCATGTTCCTAGTACTAGTGCATGAATCCCAGTAACTCCATACCTCACCAACACATGATGTTATTATGTTTTTAAATTTTAATTATTGTGTTGGATAGGTAGTATGTTTGGCAACTAGTTGTATTTGAACATCTTTTCATAGATTCATTGGCCATTTGGATATTCTCTTTTGTGTAGTAACTGTTACCTGGGAATTGATGTCAATGCATGGTCTACGTATACACACACACACACACACACCATATATATATATATGCATGCAGGCCTACCTATAATATACAGCTATATTACCAGAAAAATAGATCTATAGATATGTATATATATATATATGCCACCATGCCTGGATAATTTAAAGTTTTGAATCATTTACAAGATGATTCTGCCTATGGAGAGGTTTCTATCTCTCCAACATGTTTCAAACTATCCTTTGGTTTAATGATAAAAACCAATTTCCTTTCTCACTTAGAATTACTGTAGGGGTCTGGGGAGGTGGCTCAGTGGTGGAGTTCTTGCCTTGCATGCACAAGGCCCTGGGTTCGATCCCCAGCACTATACACACATACAAGGTACCAATAAAATCTGATTGGAAGAAAAAATAAATTTGGGGTTCTGAATTTAAAATTAAAGAATTATTGTATACCATATATGTAAGCAGAATTCTTTATATTGCTTCATTCTTTCGAAGTGAAGCTGGGATTTTTAGATCACCTGTGTTTGTGTGTGTGTGCGCGTGTTTGTACTTATGCCATGTTTTCCACCAGTGTGACATGAGGCAATCTGTCATTCTGGCAATGAAGAATGAGTCTCATAGAGAGCAAGATTGAGAAGCAGAAAGCCTCCTTGTGCTGCCATTCTGGGCTGATGACCTGGGGCCTTCTCACACATCAAAACAGTCACCACTAGCACTTGGGTCATGACCAAATGAAGTATTTCTGAAGCTGGCAGCGTTGATGAGATGGTCTGGAGTTGAGGTATACTTTGTTTTCTCATCCACTGATGGGAGTCACTACCAAAACAATCCATGAGCCATCTAGACCTCTTTAAAATACTCTCAAGTATGCCCCACCAGAAATGTGCATAGTGATTGTTACTGTTATACAAACGCGATGCCTTAGATTTCCAGAGGCATTTGGATCTCCTTCCCCTCTCTGTGTTTTCTGTTTTTTCCTGAGGGGAATGTCCCATTGGCATAAGATTGGCAGGTGATATATAGACTGATGATTAAGCCTAAAGGCTAAAATCAGCCTCCCCAGGAGACTAGCTCATGTGAGTTCACTAACATCTTCAGGTTTCCCATCAGTTTAAGAAAGAGAACAATATCCACCACAGAGGGCTGTGAAGATGCAAGGTGCTGGTAAATATTCAATACATGAATTGTGAAAATTTCATTTCTAGTAAGAGGTTGCTGCTGAGTGTCAGAAAGTTTAGGGTGGATGGACAGATGGATTTATTTATTGGTTTGTTTGTACTAGAGATTGAACAGACTCTCTCATGTGTGAGGCAAATGCTTTACCAGTGAGTTACATTCCTAGATTTTTATTTATTTTTGTTTCTAGTCAGATTTTACTGGTACATTTTAGACATACATAAAGATGACATTCATCATAGGAAATTTGTACCTTTACATGAAATAACTTGATTCTTTTTTCTCCCATTTCTCTACCTGCCCTTCAAACTCTCCTCCCTTCCCCATTTACAAAAGCTTTGTTTCCATTTTTTTCCTTCTTTTCTCCCTTTTTTTAACTTTTCCCTTCTTTCCTTTCTCCACCCAACTCCCTTGTTCCCCTCCCCATTTTAACATTTTCTTTCTGTTTCACAATACCTAATAAACATTTTGGTCCTTTTTTATACTTTTGGTTTTTCGTACCAGGGAAACACTGTGGTAGTTACACATGTGTGTCTGATTTATTTGACTTGGGACTATGGTCTCAGGGTGTGTCCATTTGCATTCCTGGCCTTTTAGAATCATTTATTTTGAGACAAGTTTCACTGTGTTGCCCACCTGGCCTCCAACTTTTGACTCTCTTGTCCCAGTTTCCCAAATAGCTGAAAAACTTAAAAAAGGTTTTCAAAACCACAGTATGAGAACTTTATGGAAGGAAATTTTACCTGTTTATTCATTCGAGAATTACTGTTTTATTTCATTTTTCTCAATTTTAGAGTTATTCTTTGTCACAGCATTTAGCAAGCTATTCATTTTTGGACACTGTTTTGGAGGCTGATCAGCACCAATCTCTGGGATGTGTCTGTAGGATGGCACTGGTCCTTTCAAATAAGTTATGCACAGTCATATCTGTGTCCATTTATTAGCAAAAAACACTCAGCCTACTTATTTACAAAAGCCTTTTTGTTTACTTGACTTCAATTTCAGTTTTCTTCTGATTCATCTAGGGAAAAAGCTCACATTTTGATGTGGTCACATCCTGCAGATTCCTTGGACTTCTTTGTGTTGGTGTCGTAGCCAGATTGACCACCATCATGCAGTGAAACTGGGATGGCTGTGCCTGCAGGAGAGCTCTCATCCCATGGGCTCTGGGGTGAAATTACTTGATGGGAATCATGATTTTCTCTTGAAATATTTGGAAAGCCTTCAGATTGACCGGGTTTTGTTTTGCTTGAGCACTAACTTTGCAGCTGCTCATCTCTGAGAGGCCCTGGCAGAGGTGGTACCTCGTACTGGTGGGGGCTCCATCCAGAAAGGGGTTCATCCTCCTGCATGTCTGTGGTCAGGAGGAAAGAGCTCAGCAGCTCTGTTGGCAATACTGCTCCATATGGGCTATGGGAATGTGTATAGAGGAAGAAAGTGTTTCCCTGCTACATGGCACCAGGACACTGTAAGCTTTCTTGTCAGGATCTCCTCCTTTCTCCCCCTAACCCCAAGGCCTGAGCACTGGGAGTGTACTGTCTTTCCTAAGCATGGTAAGCACTGCTGTCTACTTGAGCAGGATCCATGGAAGGCTTTGTGCTTGGCGCAAACACCTCACAGTGCTGTGGCTAAAGGCTCTGGGACTCTGCAGCAGTGTTTTCTGACTGCTGCATGCATGTGGGGTCCCCAGGAGCTTGTTAGGGGGCAGGATCTGCTCCAGGAGTCTGGAAATAGGACTGAGACTACATAACAAACTACCTGGTGATGCTGATGGAGTTGACCTGAGATGGCAGGATAAGTAAGAGGGTCTGGAGCAGAGGTCCTCAGGGTGCTGTTAGCCCTCAGCAGTACCTTCTAGAAATGTACATTCTTGGGCCAAATCTCAGATGTAATTAAACAGGAGCTACCAAAGTGAGCCTAGCAATCTGTTCCAATGAGCTTCCTGGGTGACCCTGACATTTGCTCAGATTTAAGAACACCCATACTGAGGAACAGGTCCATTTACCACTCAGAGGTTACCAAGGTATTTTTTGTCACAAAGGACAGAGGAAATTTGTAGAATATTCTTGTATTTGTGTGTGAATACAATAGGAAGTTCTTGACATTCTTATAGCTCATTCTTGATATCAGGTGTTCACACCTGGCAGTTTTCACTTGGCTAAGAGCTGTAAAGAAAGAGGAGGCCAGATTTTTTTTTAATTACAAAAGAGATCCCTGTCTTTTAAAAATTCGTGCAATATTGAATTTTAGAAAGTAATAAAAAGTGATAGTTTCCCCCTTCTTTCTTTTCTCCCCATTTCCTGTACAAGTAACCACTGCTCACAATTTGATCTTTTTTTCCCCCACAATTTGAGCTTTACATCAGAAACATTTCTTTAAATAATTAAAAGTTTGTAAAAGAATGCAGTATATGAAACCCATTTTTAAATATAAAATTATATTACCTTATATGTTTGCAAAGTAATTAGCTACCTGTCTTTCTGTATCTATGTATATCTATCTTCGGTTTCTGATGCAGAATTCACACAAGCCTTCACCATCGCCTGAGTGATAAAGGTAATAGGAGCATCTTAGGGTGGTGTTTGGTCTCTGTCTCTGGATCCTGACATGGAGCCTCTAATTCCATATAGTTTCCTGGGTGGTGGGAGCTTCTTTTATTATAAGGAAGTGACCCTTGGTGAGCTTCCAAATGGGGGCTGGTGACAAGGAAGATGAAGTTGCGATGAGAAGCTTGGATCTCTCAGGCCTTTCCTCCACCTTCTGGGAAGGGAGAGGAGCTTGGGACTGAGTTAATAGTTGATCATACTTACCCAACAAAGCCTCCATCAAAATCCCTAAGGTGCAAGGCTCAGAAAGCTCTCTGTTTGTGAGCAGAAGCCTCTGCCAGGAGGGTGGAATACCCTGCACCACAGGGACAGCAGCCCCCGGGCTAAGGACTTTTTCCGAATTGATCCCATATACCTCTTCATTTGCGTGCTGCATCTTGGCCTTTATAATAAACTAGTAAGTGTGTTTCCTTGAGTTCTGTGAGTTATTATTGAACATGAGGAGTTGCTGGCAAATTCCTAATTTTTGACTCAAATGGACAGAAGTATAATCTGGGGAGCCACTATTCTGGTTTGGTGTGTAAAGTTGGGGAGTAGTCCAGGTGCTTGTCCTAACACTTGAGGCTGAGAGAGGCAGACCACTGTGATTTCAAGGCCAGCCTGAACTGCATAGTGAGACTCTGTTCCAAAAAGAAAAAAAAAAAATGTTGGAGATCAATCTTCTAGGACAGAAGCTTCACCTGTGGAACTTGCAGTCATTCCAGGTATATATTATCATGATTAAATTATGGGACACCTCGTTGGTACCTAAAGAGATGGACAACTGTTTGGTATGGGGGAAACTCATTTGGTGTTAAAAGGAAAGTGTGAGAGAGTATGGAAAAATGAGGCTTTTCTCTTAGTAGTAGTCTCCAATTTGTTAATCGCATTTTACCTCTTCACAGGTTTATGGATGTTTCTGAAAACCTCCTGGGCTAGGGAAGCCAGTCTGTGGTCACTTCCTGCTCCTGAAAGAGTTCCTGATAGTACTGTGATCCATCCACTTAGCCTCTCTCCCTGGTTGTTGTCCCAGAGGCGATTCTTAGAGGGCCTGGGCTTCAAACTCTACTGCTTTTGAAGCCTGTTTCTTCTGCTGTCTTGTTGCCCCACTCCACTTGGTTCTAATAGACAAGTTTCTCTCATCTTTCTGTTCGATGGAGCCAATCAGGAGTCATGTTGTGTGTGCCTCTTCTTCTAGACTGCAAAAGAAACTTGATGACCTGAGCAGTTCACCTGGAATGATGTCAGCCTAGGCTCAGTTCCAGGTCACAGCGATGGCCCTAGCTGTTTTTTACGCATATGGCTTGAATACAGTTTTTTTGGGCAACTCAGTGAGAGCTTATAGTTCCCCCAGAACAGCACTGCAGAATTAGCCCACGGAGGGGTTGTGGCCTCACTGGGGACTTGGGAAACCTCTGCAGGCTCCAGCAGCAGGATGACAGGACCTCAGCAGTGTCCACCATATGTCCTGTGCTGGGCCAGCAGAAAAGCCACCTCACTAGGGCTTTGTAGGTTCCTGTGCGACTTCACTGAGTTGAAGCCAGGTCACAGGCACAGCCTAAATTCTAGTGGGATCAGGGAGACACAGGCTTGCTGTACCTCCAGTGTAGAGCATGGCTTCCAGGGTGCTGAGACAAGAATGTGAGATGCCTGCATCTCCACCCAGAGCAATGGAGACTAGAGGAAATAAAGATGAGATTGTGTTAGCTAAACAGTCCCCAGGGTTAGCATCATGATTCCACAGCCACAGTGTACTTAAGCCTCTTGTATTTAAATTATTCTGGAATTCCATTTCAAAACATGAATGTTACTTCTTTTTTCTTTTTTATTTTTTTTAAATGTTACTTTTGAGTTTGGAAATTTATTAAGCTTTTATGTAAAATGATGTGTCTTTCCATTGATCTTTTACCAAATGTTTAGTAGTGACATTTCTAGGCCAGAACTAGATGTTAAGCAGATCTCAAAGTAAAAAAAAAGCCTTTGACTCAATGGGATGCAGGTCTAGTGGGGAGTCGTAGGAGTCACCTCATAATAATATGGCCAGGTGTGGTGGTGCATGCCTGTAATCCCAGCACTCTGGAGGCCGAGACAGGAGGATCGCAGTGAGTTTGAAGCCAGCCTGGGCTACAAAGTAAGTTCAAGTCAGCCTGAATTGCATAGCAAAACTGTCTTGAAAAAAATTTTTTAAAGATTAATCTTTACTACTGTGCAACTGCTGTTGAGATTTTTATTGGATACCTAACACTAGCATCTCGCTTATGCTTCATAGCAGCCCTACAAGACAAGGATTATTTACTCCTTTTCACCCAGGAGTGACTGGAACTTCAAAGAGGTTGAGTCATTTGTCCAGTGTCACAGTTAACACAGTGCAGGACTAGAATTTGAACCTAGAACTGGGCCAAATCAGAGGTGGTATTCTTCACTTTATGTGATTGCTTCTTGTAATTGCCTGACATTTGGAACGAAATTGTGCATCAGCCTAATCATATTTGTACAGTTGGGTCAGGGGCAAGCCAGTTATATCCTGTGGGTTGTATCCAGCCTGTCACGTGTGTTTTTGTAAATACAGTTTTATGGAACACAGACAGCTGTACCTGTTTGTTTATGTATCAGCTGTGACTGCTTTTGTGCTACTGCAACAAGGTTGGGTCGTTGAGACCAAATGGCCTGTGAAGCATGAAATATTTACCATTCAACTTTTTACAAAGTTTTTTCTTGTGTAAATAATTCCAAATTGACTTCTTTTTATCCTTTATCTTTCCAGTAAGAGCAAGCAAACTCGCCACTAAAAGATTTCTCATGTCTGACTGTGTCTGTTCACAAGCTATGCCCAGTATGCAATTGTGAGAGGCAGGGAAGTCCAGCAGTGCTGGTGCAGTCCAGGTAAATTTGTGTACAAGCTGCTGATGAGCTGTGTGACTTTGGAGAAATGGCTTAACCTACCCAAGTCTATTCATCGTCATTTATGCACTCATTAATTTAAAAATATTAATGGAGTACCTATTATGTGGCAGACACTGTTCTGCATGTTGGGGTTGCAGCAGTAAACAGGGTGAACAAGAGTTCAAACCCTCATGGAGCTGTGACAGGTGAGGGCAGACAAAGAAGTAAAAGTTTGCAGGAGATGATAATGTCATGAGCTGCTGATATATAGCATGAAAATTTCAGGGCAGGGAGAGACAGTAAGTCGGGGTGCTGTGAGTGTAAGTAGGATTGTCCTAGAAGCCTCAGTAAGAAGGTGATGTTTGAGTATAGATTGGGAGGAAGGAAAAGAAGAAGGTGGTGAAAATCTGGAAGAAAGAATATTCCAGTTGAGATGAGAGAAAGACAAGACTCTGAGGCAAAGTCAAGTCCAGCCTATTAGAGGGGAAGCAGAATACAGGAAGAGAATGTAATGAGAGAGAGGCCCAGGTGAAGTGTGTGTGTGTGTGTGTGTGTTATAAGGTTTTTAAAATTATTGTGTTTGTTTTTATTGATGCTAACATGTTTTTAGGGAGTCACTGCTCTGGATTGTGGGGCAAAGCTGGGGAGTTCAAATAGATGGGGAGATGATTGTGACTGAGGACACACCTGCCAGAATATCTACTTCATTTAACATGAGGTTCTCATTTATAAAATGGGGTTAGTGGTAGTTTGTGCTTCAGTCAGTTGAGGTGAAGGTGAAGTGAGGTAACATAGACTGTGCTGAGCACAGTGCCTGGTATCCAGGTGGCACTGCAGGCCTGGTAGCCTTATTTTTATGATCATGAGACCTGAGAGGTAGAGTTGAATTATTTTTGTGGTGTGTGAATCATTCAGCTCAAGAGGAAGTGGGGGACAAGGTGTGTATGTGTGTGTGTGGGCGGGCTAGGAAGGTCAAGGGGGGTCTGGCTAGGTCCTCAGCAGTACTCCCAGCAATAAGCACTGACATTTCAGTGTGGCTTAGTTGTTCTTTTACTTCTGCTGAAAGGACACATTGCATTTCTCTTTGTATTTTATTGATTTTTACTGGGGAATTCTCCTATAGAAACTTGCTTGAATACTGGGACCCCTGATGGTCTGGGACTCATTCGTAGCTAATGCTAAGGGTTTCATTCGGTGTCCTCTGGTATTGTCTGCTATGGCAGCCCCTTTGCCTCAATGACCTTTACTGTTGGCCCTTGCTTGCTTGCTGTTATCTGTTTTTGCACTTAATTTCTAATAGGACAGATCTTAACTGTGATTAGCCATGCATTCACCTTCTGGACTAGAATTTTAGTAAGCACTTTCATTTAGTTATTTATGCTTATATATCTGAGAACTCGTGGATAAATGTGGACACAATACATAGGTGTGTCCTCTATCATGTTCTTTACAGAGATCATAAATATATTGATGGAAGCTGTATGATAAGAAAAATGAGGTGCCAGAATAATCTTGGTTCCCACTGAGAAGCCCTGAGGATGCCTAAACGTACTGAGCCTATAATGTATTATTGAAGAGGAGACTATTCTAATTCAGATCACAGTGATTTGCAGCTACTGCAAGGTCACAGAGACCCTTTCTGCGATCACCTCTGGGTTGTCCCAGGTAGCAGAAAATATGTTAAACTATTGATATCCAATGCTGATTTTTCTGACTCCCAGCTTTATTGCTGTGGATCTTGCTGTAAAACATGGGCACAATTTTGAGGAAATAAACGGCCAGAGAATTGAAGAGCAAAAACCCCAAGGCATTTTTGACACGAATCATAAATAAAATACAGCTGTAACTCAGAGGATATATGACCATAGAAATTCCTTGAGCATATTGATGATGATATTATTTGATCAGCTTCCTCCAATTTTTCCTATCAGATGTCTGAAAAAAGTAAACAGGGGACCCAAGGCAGGTGTTTTAAAATAGATGGTTTTAAAAATATCGACATTTTTATATCTATCCCCTGATAGGACAAGTTTCTGAAGCTAAAGGAGTTTTCCTTATGCTTATTTATGACAAATACAACCAACAACAGAATCTTTCACTGACACTGATGTGCAGACCATATTGCTGATGAAGGAGGCATGGAGGACACTGATTGGTCCCCTTCCCATGTGATGTTTTGTTCCTTCATTCTCTCTGGTTTTAAAGGATTTCATGGCAAAATGCATACTTTAGTACTGTAAGTGGATTGTAAAGACACTGTACATTGAAATAGCGCACGCGTATTATAAAGTATCTTCCTTAAATTTGCCTGAATTTCAGAACAGGAAAATTTACAAAGCTATTGCAAGTTATTGGTTTGGATTGAAAGAGACATGCTTTTATGATGTAGAGCAACTCACGAGGGTAAAGAGGATGTAAGCATTAGACTTTGTATGAGGGAAAATATTTCAGTTGGCACAGATCATAAAATATAGCACCCATAGCATACAATGAACTTAACCCTAGACAGAAGAACAATGGGCAAGACTAGTTTATTGCTGTTTTCTGGCTGTTGTTGGATCTGACTTCTCTGACCTAATGGATCATCCATACTTGTTCATGGAAATTCAAAGAGCTCTCGTAACTCACAAAGCAGCTTCTCATAAGCCATCAAAGAGAACAGACAGTGGTTCTACATGTACAGGATCCAAATCTGGAGTCTAGATGGCCCTCAAAGAATCGACCAAGCTAGTTTTGATGTACTTTATATGCAGACTAGGGCTGATGTAGCTCCATGAAGGTAGCAACCATGTGACTTCCACAGAGATCCAGGTCACCTCCAAGAAGACATTTGAGCACAAGGAAATGTATCCATTACTTCTGTGAGACTTGCCATCCTTTCTTTAGAGCCAGGCTACTATTACCCCAATGGATTATGTAGTGTCTACATAGAGAGCTTCAAGACAATTGCTTTCATTTCTTCCAATTTGACCTCCATGCCTTTGCACAGGGCCTCCCCTCTGCTATTTCTCCAGGCCTTTGTTATGGCTTGTATCTAGATGTCCTCCCAATGCCTTATGTGCTTTTTGGGGCTGGCTGGAACTAGAGCGTGTGATACTGGGATTAAGGGTATGTGTTACTAACTAGTCCACTGGCTGGAATTAGTATAGTTCTCTCTCGGTGGCACCACTCAAAAGGTTGGTAGCCTGGATGGGATAAATGGAAAAGTCAGGCTGGCTGTGGACTGCTGTTGTTTGCTTCCTTCTGCCTGCCATGGCATGAACTGTTTCTCCTCTGTGATCCCCCTCTACTATGCCACCCTGCCTTTCAAGCCAGGTGACTCTGGACTGAACCCTCTTCCAATTGTGAGCTGAAATAAACCTTTCCTCTTTAACTTTTAGGTGTCAGATATTTTGTCCCACTGCTGAGAAAAGTAACTAAGGCTCCTTTCTTCTGGCTTCTTTCTACATGTCTTTCAGGATGTAGCTTAGAGGTTCCCTCTGTGTACCCTCTGAACTGCCACCTGACTTAGGTGCTCTTCCAGCCTTATTCTGCTGGGAGAATTCTTCCTGTTCCACTGTGGAGCTTTGGTTTGTTACCTGTCTCTCACCAGACTATAAACTATTTTCTTCATCCTTTAAAGATTTACTTCTGTTTTGCATTTAAATTCACCTAAATCATTAACATTATTATCATTAAAATCTTTTTAATCATTTAAGTTCATGTTTATTTGGTGTGGGGTCCCAACATTATCTACAAAAGAATCTTTACCTTAAACATTTCCTTAGCTATACTAAGGTAACAATGCACTCATTCAACATTTATTGAAGGGCCACAGTTCTTGATGCTGGAGATGCAGAAATGAGTAAGATATTGCTCCTAACCTGAAGAAACCTATATGCTTGTTTAAAAAGAAAAAAAGCACAAGCAATCACCAGCGAGGTGAAATCGATGTCTTTGTAAGTAAAATGATCAAATATTAGCAATTGCCCTTGGTTTAACCTAGTATAAATCCAAGAAACCTCCCATAGTGTCTTAGGTTGCATTTTTCTGAATAGAGTATTCATTGGGGAAATGGTGTAGTTTGGAGATGAATACAATGGAGTCGTAATAAGGGAAGGGTCAGGGCTATGAATCAGGAAGGTGGAAAAATCAAAACCTCAGGATATATAAGGAGTTGGCCACTGCTCAAGCTAAGTGTTCAGCCTGCTGGAACTACTGAGCACCTTCGTGAAATGCGGCTGGGGCTTGTGGGGGAACTTTTCCATGAGTGGCCCCCAGAGCTTACCTCCCATTTGGTTCTTCTAGGAGGCCCATGTGTGTGTACAGTGGCTTTGTTTTGTTTTTTTGGTACCAGGAATCAAACTTGCTACATTGCACTTGCCAGGCAGGTGCTTATACCACTGAGATAAATCCCCCTGGAGCCCTTGTAGAGGCTCCAGTCTTGGTGTCAGAGAATCCAGGAGCAGAAAGTGAGAGGAAAGCAGTGTGGGCAGAGGAGGAACAGCCAGAAGACACCTAAGTGATGCTGGTTGAGATGGGCTTGGCTCTTGCTGCTGCAGTAAGAGCTTGGAGTGAGAGACTGTGCAAGAGGATGCGAAGAGATGCTGGTTACAGATGACAGCGGAAGTGTATCTAAGGGGGAATGAATGACAAACTTGGTGGAAGTTTGTCTGAGAGGGAGGGGGGATAAGTAATAGGGAAACATAGATAGACTGAGTTGGGGCTTTGAGGATTTGTTGTCTCAGGTGGCATGAAACAGCACTTTGGGGAACTTGAGGGCTGGAGAGTAAACTTGGTGAGGGATGTGGGTAGTGGCTCAAGAGGCAGAGGTCAGATCCATCAAGTGACTTGCAGGTGGGCCACTTCTCTAGGACTGCTATGATAACCATATACTGGTGGCTCAAACAGTGGAAATGTACTGTCTGGCTGTTCCACAGGCTAAAAGTCTAACATCAAGGTGTTGGCAGGGCTGGTTCTGCCCAGGAGTTGTGAAGGATGGCCTGTTCTAAGCCTCTCCCCAGCTTCTGGTGGTGATTGTCTGTCTTTGTCTCTTCTGGGCCTGTGATGGCATCATCTCAGTCTCTGGCTCTGCCTTCACGCATCTCTCTGTGTGACTCTCTCCAAAGACACCAGTGAATTCCAGCCTGTTCTAATGGCCTCATTTTAATATGATTGCCGCTGTAGGGGCTCTTATCTTCAAAACAGGGTTACATGCTGAGGTACTGGAGGTAGAACTTAAAAAGGGATTTTTAAGAAATAAAATCAACCAAAATTAAGAGGGGAAATAGGAATGTGTTGCTAGTCTGAAGCAATCCTGAGCAGTTTCTGCTGGCCCTGCAGAGCTGTCATTTCTCTTCAGGTTCTACATTTCCAGAAGGACATGTGTGCAAGGGACTACTTACACCTGGCTAGTTTCCCTTACAAAACTCTGACATACATTCAGCAAGGTAAGGCAATTATATTTGGTATGTGTGTATGTTTTCTAAAAAAAAATCTTCAAACACTGAATTTGCAACAACTTTCCATGGCTAAATCACTTTTTGGTTTACATGTTAGCCTTTGAATTTGTCATTATCCTCTTTGTTTTTCTTTTTAAAAAAAATTTAAAGGGAATAAAATGGGACAAAACAGAACAATATTGGATTTCAAAAACAAGACAGAAGGAAATCCCCCAAAGTTGCTATGTTGTATATTGTTGTCCTTTAAATGGATGCTCAGACTACTGGCTTTAGGTCTGTGAAGTCAATCAAATAATAGAAACTTTAAGGTTTTTTTTTTTTTTTTTTTTACTTCAGGTGCTATCATCTCAGCCTATGTTCCTCCAAATCACCAGTTGCTTTGGGTGGGGTGTAGGAGACTCTTCTTGTCTCCTGGCCCTTGCACCATGAGAGGGCATGGGTTGGCTTCTTGGTTCTCCTCCTGGCTGGCTCACAGGAGGGCACAGCTTGACTTTTTGGTTTTCCCAGCCCACATGCTGGCTCATGAAAATGTATTATCCTCTTTAATTACTCAGATATTTTTAAAAGAGGTGTGTGTGTGTGATTAAAGAAGTTTAGTTAGTGTAAATAGCTATTTGTTGTATTAGATAAGTATTAGCAAGTCACTAAGGGGTTGTAAGGCAAAAGTAGCATGGTAAGGTTAGTGTTTTCTAAGGATCAATCTGAAGGCAGAGTAAGGGAGGGAGTTGAAGAAATTAAGCTGGATTCAGGGGCCCAGGCAGATGACTCATGTGTGACGCAAAAGAACAACAGGGGAAGCGTGCACTAAGGTGGGTCTCCAGGTTCACATCTTTGGGAGTTGTGGAAATGCCATAGTGTTCAAGCTCCTGCTCAGGCCACTCACAACCTTTGGAAGCAGGAATTAGACACTGGTATATTTTACATTACAGCTTCCAAGGTGATTCAGGTATGGGGCTAAGGCTGTAAAACCTGGTTGGAGTCAACAGGAAGGTTAGTGGCAGCTAGGATCAAGAAATAAATATTAAGGATGTTGTCATGGTTTATGTTAGTGGCCCCCAAGCCTCATGCAATTATGTGTTTGTGATTGGCTCATTGTCTAGCATTTGGATTGTGGTATGAGTGCTACACCCATCTAGGGGTAGAGTCAGGATATGATGTAATGGCCGGAAGAAGGTGTCTTGCTTTCTTGCCGATTCACACCTTGCTGTTTGCAGCCACCATGAAAGGCTGCCCTGACATGCCATGCTGCCTTGGAGCTAACTGAGTATGGACTGAAACCACCTAGAACTGTAGGAAGTAAACCTTTCCTTTGCTAACTTTGGGTGTCGGGTATTTTGTCTCAGCAACGAGTAAAAAGTAAGTAAGACAGATGTTGAACCATAGGTCTTGGCAGTTTAGTCAGTGAAACAATGATAGGTAGAGAAATTTTCAGGGGTGATTCTGGTGTCCTACTTAATTGGATGTTACTGTAGTTATCAGTTGTAAAATTATAAATTTTTTAAAGAATTGTAATATTACAAGTGTGACCATTAATACTGATATGTTCATTTTATTGGATTAAGAAATGACTAATAGATTAGCTAATTTTTTTTTTTTTTTGGTACTGGGGATCGAACTCATGACCTTGTGCTTGCTAGGCAGGCACTTAAGCCACTGAGCCAAATCCCCAGCCCTGCTTTGTTTTGTTTTGAGACAAGGCCTTGCTATGTAGTTCAGGCTGGCATTGAACTCATTACAGTCCTTCTTCCTCAGCCTCCTGAATGCTGGGATCACAAGTGTGTGCCACCACACTTGTCCTGACTAGCAGATTAGTAAAGGGTGACTCTGGGTGTGTGTGGGAGGGCCATGGAGGCTTTGGGTACTATATGGTTCCTTACCCATGCCTCTCTGGTTCTCTTCTCCTGCCTTGTTTCCTTGCCATCACAAACTAAGCAGTTTTGTTTTGCCATGTCCTCCCTCCATGATGTTTTTGTCTCATAGCCTGCAACATGTACTGAATCTCCTGAAGCCATGAGGTAAATTAAACATTTCCACCTTTAAATTGTGTGTATCTCAGCCACAATAAAGTTGACGACACACTTGACAACACCAAAAATTGCATTCACTCTAACTTAAACTTTCTTTGATTCTGAAGGCATCTTGGGATCTGCCATAGGAGGTTTATTGTTAAGCCCTGTGTTAGCTGTCCACCTGCACAGGACAGTTTGTCTCACACACAGCCACCACCCCCAGCTTTCTATGACACCATTTCACCCACATTAGTGTCCTGATCTGAAACCTTTAATGACCCACTGATGTTTACATAATGATTTCTACAGTCTTTTCATGGAGTCTAAGGCCAGATGGTTCCACTCTCAGCACATACTACTATATTCTTTCTAGTTCTTATTAACGGCATAGTCGAGTTGGCTTTATTATCTTTTACATAGGCTCAATAATGTTATATAATTTGATTAAGTTTCCACAGCTAGCCCATAGCAGAATTTAGAACTGAAATTTGAGCCCAGGTCTTTTAGCTTCTGTCATTCTGCATGTACTATTATTTCCTTAGGATGTGGCTTTTCTCCAGTGGTAAATGTTTAATAACTGACTAACATGGATATTAGCTGACATTTTATTTACATGAATCAACATGCCCAAACACTGTTTATCAGCAATGAGAGGGATTTGTTTGCCGAATCAGGTAATAATTTTCAAGTGGTAGGAGAAAAATTTCTGGTACAAGTCGACAGATCAGTACATTAATCTTAGATTTGTAATATTAGATTTCTGTTGTGTAAATACTTCTACCATGAAGTCACAGAAAGATATGCATGGGGACAGATTTACATAATATTTTCATCATGGAGGCTAAAAGATACAAGTAGTCATGAAAACAGGTAATAGTAAAATGTATTACTGAATTAGGAAGTGGTTAGTTTGGAGTATTTGTTACTTTTTTTTTTTTTGTGGTGTTGAAATTGAACCTAGAACCTGGCATGTGCTAAGCAAGTTCTATATACAGAGGCATAGCCCAGCCCTACCTTTTAAAATAATTTTTAAAATTTTAATTTAATTTGTTTAACATTTACTTTATCTTTTACATTAGATTTTATTGGTATATTTTACATATACTTAATGATCAATTGATTATAGAGAATTTGTACCTGTACTTGATATAACTTATTTTCCTCCATTCCCCTGCTCTCCCTTCAACCCCTCTAACCTCCCCATTTACAAAGCTTTGTTTCTGTTTTCTCGCTTTTTTTTTTTAACTTTTCCCTTCTTTCTTTTCCCCCTCCCCTCTCTTGTTCCCATCCCTGTTTGAACATTTTTCTCCTACTTCAAAATATATTTTGGTTCTTATTTACACTTTTGGTTTCTCATACCAGAGAAATAATATGTTATTCACTTATGTGGGTCTGATTTATTTCACTCAGGGATGTGGACTCAAGGTGCATCCATTTCCCTAGAAATGTCTTGAATTTACCCTTTATGGAAGAATAGTGCGCCATTGTATGAAAAAACCCCACATATTCTTTATCCATTCATCAGTTGATGGGCATTTGGGTTGTTTCCAAGATTTGGCTATTATAAACTATGCTGCTATCAACATGGGTGGGCATATATCGCTGTGGTGTGATGCTTTTAATTCTTTTGGGAAGATACCCTGGAGGGCAATGGCTGGGTTAAACAGAACCTCTAGTCCTAGTTTTTGAGAAATCTCTACATTGATTTCCACAATGGCTGCACCAGTCTACACTCTCACTAGCAGTGGAACAGTGTTCTTTTTCCCCCATAGTTTCTCTAGCATTTGTTATTGGTTTATTTGTGATAATAGCCATTCTGTCCAGGGTGAGGTGGAATCTCAGTGTTGTTTTTAACTTGGATCTCTTGAATGACCAATGATGTTGAACATTTTTAAATATATTATTTGCCATTTGTATTTCTTCATCTGAGAAGTGTGTATTCATCTCAGATGCCCATTTTTGGATCGGGTCTTTGAATTTGTGGGGTCTGATCCTTTTCAATTTTTTATATGTTTTAGAAAGAAGTCTTTTGTCTGAGGGACAATTGGCTAAATCTTTTCCCACTCTGTTGCCTGTCTCTTCATTCTGTTGGTGATTTCTTTTGCTGTGCAAAAGTTTTTTAATAAGATGAGATCCCAATTGTTTTTTGTGATAGTTCCTGTGCATTCAGGGTTTTATTCATAAAGTCTTTGCCTACACCAATGTCATCAAGGGTTTATTCTATATTCCAGCAGATTTAATGTTTCTGTTTTAATATTTAGGATCTTTGATCAATTTCAAATTTAGTTTAGTGCATGGTGAAAGATATGGATCCAAATTTGATCTGTGACATGTGCAAAACCAGTTTTTTCCAGCACCATTTATTAAAGAGGTTAGCTTTCTTCCAGTGAATATGTTTCAAAGATAAGGTGGCTCACTATGTCTGGAGTTGTTTCTGTATCTCCTAGTGTGTTCCATTAACCCTTGGGTATTTTTTTTTTTTTGCCAGTATCTGCTGTTTTTATCACAGTAGCTTTATAGTATAATTTCAAGTCAGAGTTTGTGATGTTCCCTGCCTTGCCTGTGTGGCCCAGAATTGTTTTTGCTGTTCTAAGTCTCTTCTGGTTCCAAATGAATTTTAGGATTGTTTTCTTTCTAATTCTGTGAGATACAGTGTTGGAGTTTTGATCATAATTGCATTAAATCTGTGTAACAGTTTTGGGAGTATGGCCATTGTCATTATATTGGTTCTTCCTACCCAAGAGTAAGAGATATCTTTCCATTTTCTGATAGTCTCTTCAATCTCCTTTTTCAGAGCACTGTAGTTTTCTTTAAAAATTTTTTTAAAGCTTTGAAGGTAATAAAATACAACGGAATAAGACAGAACAAAGCCAGTCGAGACAATGCAGTGAAATTGGTACAGAACTTTACAGCAGGATACCGGATAACAGTAATAGATACCTTAGTATATCTCGTTATCTTCACAATAGTTGTCACTCTGGTATAACAAAATCAAACCAAAAACAGAACATTATAAAACCTGTCAAAATAGAATATTAAACAGAGCAAAACAAAATAGTGAAAATAATATTTTCCTTCATAGAGAAGATAGCAGGAAATCTCCCATATTTGCTACATTGCATATGGTCATCCTCCCAAGAGATGCTAGACCTCTGCCCCCAGTTGTTAAAGTGGGGGGAGGGGGATGGGTGGTTTCTCAGCCCATGCGCAGGTAGGTTCATGGGAAACGCTGACTGGTTCTCTTCCTGGCTCGCTTGCTGCTCACTCGGGCCACGGCCGCTTACCAGGAAGGAGGGCAGGTAGCTTTCTCGCTCAGTGCCCTAAGTTCCAACACAGCTCTGTAGTTTTCAGTGTAGAGGTCTTTTACAGTGTTCATTAGATTGCTTCCTAGATATTTCATAAAGTTTTAATTTTATTGGTACATTTTAGATATACATAATGATCACATTCATCATAGGACATCTGTATCTATGCATGGTATGTCATGTACATATTTGTATCTGTACATGATAGATCTTTTTTCCCATTTCTCTCCCTTCCCTTCAACTCCTCTTCCCCTCCTTGTTTATAAAAGCTTTCTTTCCACTTTTGCCTTCTTTCTTGTCCCTTACCTCTTTCCCCCTCCTTCTCCCTTTTCCCCATTCCCATGTGAACATTTTCTTTCCATTTCCCCATATGTATTACATGTTTAAAATCTATGTTAAAACTGTAAGTTTTTATAATTTAACTTTTAGTGTTTGCCATGTTTAACAAATGGCCCATGGCATTCCTGAAAACCTAATAACCACTCTTATGAGATGACATGTGCTGGAGCCAGCTTAAGTCTTCTTTTTCTCCACTGACCCCAACTTTACTGTCTTCAAGATCTGACCATAACTCTAATTTGCTAGGAAAGCTACGCCATGTACTATCAGGCTTTGCTTTCCATAGACCTTTCGATCTGTGTTTCAGTGAGTTTCCTGCCATTATGATAAAATACCTGGTACAGGCTAGTTCATAAAGAACAGGCATTTATTTAGCTCATAGTTCTAAAGATTGGAAACTCTGAAAGCATGGTGCCAATACCTGATGACACATTTTTGCTATATAGTAATGCAAGAGAGGGCCTCATGTGATGGTCAGACAGCAAGTATGCCAGCTTATGTCTCACTTTCTTTTCTTTTTTGTCTTCTTTTTTTGAACACAGGATCTTACTGTGTAGTTGAAGCTGGCCTGGACTTCACTATGTGGCCCATACTGGCCTCAAAGCCACAGTGACCCTCTTGCCTTAGCCTCTCAAGTGCTGGGATTACAGACATGTGCCTCCATGCCCAGGTTTACTTTCTCTTCTTATAAAACACTATGATTATGGATGCCTCACCGTCATGATCTGCCCAGTCCCATTTTTCTCCTAAAGACCTCATCTGTAAATACTATTAACACAAGGATTTGGGGATTAAATTTGTAACACATAAATTTTGGGTCACATCCATACCATAGCAGTCTGTTTCACCAACAATAAGGTTAACTATGTGAGGGCAGGGAGCTTGCCTAATAACCTGTACACTTTTCTCCTCAGGATAGGGTCTTTTTATGTTATCCAGACTGGTCTTGAACTTCTGAGTTTAGGTGGCCCTCCTGCCTCAGCCTGCTGAGCAGCTGGGACTGTGGAAATGTGCTCCGCACCTGACTGCCTCTGCTCTTTCTGCAGTCATCTTCATGCAGGAGGTGTTTGATTTTATGCTGTCGGTCTACTTATTTTTGGACACATTGCTCATCTTCAGTTGTAAGGTCTGTATTTGCCCCTATCTTTAAGCGGTGAGGACAGAAATACCTGTCTGGTCCCAGGTAAATGGGAGCTTACAGTATTTCCGTAGCTCAGAGTTCACTAACATGGGGGCCAAAAAGCTTGCTCAGCATGACCTTGTGATGCATGGTTCACATCTTCAGTCTCATTTTTTTTGAAAAGGTCAACTTGGTTCTTGGAGCTCTGGCAGCCTATGGCCAAGAATCATAACTGTACAGCATACTTGCCTCCCCTGAGCCAACTGGTCCTTTTCTTATGTGGGAGTTCTGTCTACCTGTTGAATTTTGGATGAAAACCCAGTGGACAAAAGCTCTGCACTGATTCTATAATTTGCTCCTTACTGAGGTTCGGTGATTATAAAACACCAACACAAAAAGGAGAGTCAACAGGTAGAGATCAAAACTATCCATGTTTAATGGAAAGGGAGTCAGAATTCATAGGTGGGAAAATCAAGTTAAAAGAAGGTCAAGGCCAATAACTTGGCTGTGTTTACTGAGCAGGCTTCTGGTAGAAAATGGAATAAATATTTTAGACAACATCTAGGATATATGCTTTTCTTTTTTTGTTTTAAAGAGAATAAAACAGAACAGATCAGAGCAAAACAATACAAGAGGATTTCAAAACAAGACAACAGGAAATAAACAGTGGCTACCATAGTGTCTCTTGCTTTCTTTGAAATAGTTGTCCATACCTTCACACACAATAAATTAAAACAAAATAGTACAAAACCAATCAAAACAAGAGAATGGGAGCCTTACGTACCTTCAAAACCAGGCAATAGGAAATCAATTATGGCTACCATAATGTCTCTTGCTCTCTTCAAAATAGCTGTCCATGCATTCACATGAATTGAAATCAAATAATGAAAACAGACCAAAACCAATGAAAACAAAGAATAAAAGCATTATTGGACTTCAAAATGATAGGAAATCAGTAATGGCTACCATGATGCCTCATTTTCTTCAGTGTAGTTGTTCATACCATCACACATAATAAAATCAATTCTTGTAAACTCTTTAGGAGAAGTTCTAGGCATATATAAGCCTATACATGTACATCTATCCTTTCTATATTAGAGGGAAAAAAAAGTATAAGAAAAACAAGAAACAAAAGAGACAAAAGCCCAAAACAATTACTATGTAGGCTTTCAAAACAAGGTGGTAGGAACATAACAGATTTTGTGTTTTGCATAGTTATCTTCAAAAGTGTTACTTGAATTACCAGATATAGACGTGCAAAATTGATCTAATCCTATGAATGTTAACTGTTTTATAGGATGTATGCTTTAAAGTAGCACTATTATCCTAGCACTTGGGAGGCTGAGACAGGAGGATCATTGTGAGTTCGAGACCTCGGTTACAAAATGAGCTCAAGGCCAGCCTGAATGGCATAGGGAGACCCTGTCTCAAAAAAAAAAGCACCATTACTTTAGTGCTAAAGGAATAAAAATATAGCAAGAATGGGATTAAATAGCAGTTGACAACTGGAACATTTGCCTTGTCAGCAATGGAGTACAAAAGTAGAGATGGAACCTACATCTTCCCCCATAAACTGAGCACTCCAGCTGGCCCAGCACCCCTTTCCCTCAGTTTTCTGTTCCCCAGGGGAAGACACTAAAATGTCCCTATCTCTAACCTCTACTGGGAAGCTGAGGGTGGCAAGGCAGGGTGGCCTGGAGCCTGAGGTCGTAGTCTTTCTACCTGTTCTGGGTGTGGTGGTCCAAGGCTTGGTTCCTCTTGGTCCCAGTGGCTCTAATGCCTGGCTGAGGAAGCTTTTCCAGTGGCAACATGACAAGTAGCAGTGGTTTTAGTCAAAGGACCTGCAGCTCTGAATAAACTGCCCTCTAGAAGGTTTCCAGAATTCTTCTCATGTCTCCAGTTTTCTCCAGCAGAGCCCAGTTTTTCCCTTGCTGTGAAGCCATCAGCAGTCTTTTAGTACCAAATACACAAATATGAATATTCTTATAATAACCATATCAACAAATAAAACATGTTCCTATTCCTATTTAGCTACATACCTTTTTGCATTGGATAGAAAAGCACCAAAGAATATCAACCCACGTGGGTATGGTGCACATGTGCGTAATCCTAGCACTCAGGAGGCTGAGGCAGAAGGATTGCTCTGACTTTGAGGCCAGCTTGAACTAGAAAGTGAGACCCTGTCTCACCTTCCCCACAAAGAATGTTAGGACCCAGAAAGCTCTAGCAGTTCTCAGCCTACATCGGGTAGGATTTTAGATTGCATTCATCATCTTTCTAGCTCACTCATGCAAATAGCTGGGACATTCATTCAATCACCCACCCGATATTACTGAACATTTACAGTGTACCTGGCACCGTAGCGTGGAGAATGAGAGCCAATCATCGTGTTCAGTGTGCCCGCAGTCCAGTAATAAAAATAACTAGATGGTAACTACTTACTGAATGTTAACAAGTGCTATTCCTCAATAGCATGAACTAAATGATCTTATTTTCCTCATTTTACACATGAGACAAGGCACAGAGAGATGGAGTTTCCCATGTGCAAGCATGTCAGTGGACAATTACTGTTTCATGCTTTAGCCCGGATGCAGGGAAGCTGTGTGTGCAGAAGGGTAGTCAAGAGCAAGGCGCAGTGCACACCTAGCCTATTTATGCGCTTGCCCCAGGGCACTAATTCTAGGATTTTCTAGGGGTAATTAAATTTTAAAGAGAATGAGTATTTCTTTCAAAGAGAAATTTACAGGAAGGCACTGACCATAAAAGTGAAATATTCATTTCAAATGGAGAAAGATTTAGTTTTAGGATTAGCATGACCTTTAATTTACATGTGTCACTCGGTGCTTCTGGCGAAATTCAACCCTGTTCCTGGAAAAAGAGTGTTTATGTGATTAATTAGAAAGGGTCACCAAGATTTGCATTGCTGTGTTCTCTTGGGAAACTTTTTCAGAACAGAGGAGACCAGAGCTTGGAGTCGTCCCCCCCAACAATTTCCTTCATGTGAAAGATGCTCTGTGACACAGAGGGGAGCCTGGAAGGGCAGCTCCATGCTGATACCCGTGTGCTGCACCTTCCTGTGCTGCGCGCCAGCAGCCTTTGAGCACCAACGGACCCAGATCTTTCACAGAATTTTTGAGAACCGAGAGGGCATTTGAACTTAAATGATATGCCCTGTAGGTTGAGATGCTTAATAAACACACACTTTGGCTATAGCAAGACATCATCACATCTCTTGTCAGCTCTGTCGGAGAAGAAAAAGAAAAATCAATACAATGCAAAACCCATCTACTCTTCAGGGGATTCAAGCCCTTACCCTGATGTATTCAGCCATTTGTTTTGCTGTCGTGTAGCGACAGGCCACTGCTTGGTTTCTGTTTTTCTATTTGTGTGCTGCTTTTGGTGATCAGCTGAGAATACTTGTTACAATAAGAGCTGAATCTCTTGGTGGTATTTTTCCACACGGGGATGGGCAAGGACAGAAGTCAACAAGAACAGAGGATGAGGCCATAAGGGAGCAGCTGCGAGCTGTCAGCAGTGACTCGCATTCATCTCCAGAACCAGCAGCTTAGAATGTGGTATGTTTTTACAGAGTAGTGATTCGTTGTTGACTTTTTCCTAACTGTATTTTCTCCTAACTGTGAAGAGAGAATTAGTTACTCTCTTAAGTAATAAAAGGCACTTAATAAAAATAATATTTTGTTTGACACTAAGATATTTGGGGAGGGGCTTTCTCAATCAATTTGAACTCAAGTATGAACCACTATCCAATTTTGGTTTTAATAATTCTTCACTGTTTGTTTGTTTGTTTGTTTTGAGGCAGGGTCTCACTATGTAGCCCTGGCTGGCCTCAAACTCCTGCCTCTGTCTCCTGAGTGCTGGAGTTACGGCATGCACCACCACACACAGCTGAATTCTTCACTTTTATAACCTATTGCAGTTTATGGAGCATGTTCACATATGCTATGTAATGTTTTGGAGACAACTCAATGAAGTGATTAGGGCTGGCATTATATTCCTTAGTTCAAAACTAAGCAGTGGATCAGCTCAGAGGGCTGAGGTGTCTTCACTCCATAAGTGGCAGAGCTGGGATTTGAATCCATGTTTCGGGGGCAGGAGGTATAAACAAACAGCGTATTTTGTTTTTATTGTATATTTTGATTTTTATTATACTATTGTATTGCACTTAGGGTTTCCCATGATTCTCTGAAGAGCCCACAGTATAGCTATGACTTTTTTTTTTTGTACTGGGGATCAAACTTACAACCTTGTGCTTGTCAGGCCGGTGCTTACGCCGCAGGGCTAAATCCCAGGCCTGCTATGACATTTCTAGTAAGATCATAAACTCTGAAAGGGTGATGTCTTAGGAAGATGGAGAGTTATGTGCAGGAATGACAAGGCAGTGGCACATGTGGTATGGAAAAAGCACAAGTTTGGAGACTGAGCTCTATCCTTGATGAGATCCCAGACTTTTATCCCAGGATAAAAGGTAAGCTGCTCACACTCTGCCTGTGACATGGCGACCACTGTGTCAGGGTACAACAGTGAAAGCAGCATGTTAAGGAAATATAATTTTTCATAAACGTGCAATACATTTGGTAAATAATTCTAATAAATGGGAACTCACTGAGTACATATGAGGTATTATTTATTATTACTATTATTTTTATTATAGAAAATTTAAAACACACTCAAATGTGGGAATAATAACACTATGAGCTCTCCATATCTATCACTTAGCTTTCACAACGATCAACTCAGGGTATAACTAATTTCACTCATAGCCCTATCTCATCCCCATCCACTCCCAGTTACTTTGAAGCAAATCCAAGACATCAGGTCTGCGTTCCTTTTGCAGAGCTGCTGTGACAAACTACCATCTCTGGGTGGCTTAACACCACCGAAATGTATTCCCTCACAATTCTTGAGTCTGGAAGTCTGAAATCAAGACATCAGAAGTGTTGGTTCCTTCTTGGTGGACTGAGGGGGAATCTGCTGTATATTTCTGTCTGGGCTTTTTCTGTTGCTGCAAATCATTGGTGGACCATCGTTTGAAGATGCATCACAACCTTCACCTTCACGTGGCATTTCTGTGTTTATTCTCTTCTTACAGGACACCTGTCACACTAGATTAAGGGCTGTTCTACTTTAGGATGACCTCATGTGGACTCAACTAACTTTTTTGGTTTTGCTTTTTGTCTTTTTGGGACAGGATTTCACTATGCCATTGAATTCACTTTGTAGCCCAGCTTGCCTTCAACTCACGTCGATCCTCCTGCCTCAGCCTCCCTAGGGCTGGGATTACAGGTATGTGCCACCAGGCCCAGACTTCAGTTAGGGCTTCTGTGTCTTCCATTCTGTTCCATTGATCCACATGTCTGTTTTTGTGACATTACCATGCTATTTTTTAAAAATTGCTATAGCTTTGTAATATAACTTGAAATTTGGAATTGTGGTACTTTCTGCTTTGCTCTTGTTATCCAGAATTTGTTTTGCTCTTCTGGGTCTCTTTTGGTTCTATATGAACTTTAGGATTTTTCTCTAGTTCTGTGAGGAATGCTATTGGTGTTTTGATTGGGACTGCACTAAATCTGTACATTAGTATTGGAAGTATGGCCATTTTGATAATATTGGTTGTGCTTGTCTAAGGAGCAGGGAATGTCTTTCCATGTTCTGATGTCCTTTTTGCTCTTCTTTTCAGAGGAGAGCAAATTATAATTCTCACTGGAGAGGTCTTTCACTTTTTTGGCTAGGTTAATTCCTAACTATTTAATTTTTCTTAATGCTATTGTGAATGATATTGATTTCCTAATTTCTTTCTCAGTGGATTCATCACTGGTGTACAGGAATGCTATTGACTTGTGTGTTGATTTTGTATTCTGCTTCATTACTGAATTTAGTGAAATGGTTTGGGGTCTTCTATGTAGAAGATCATATGATCTGCAAATAATAATAGTTTTAACTTCTTTCTCTCTGAAATATCTCTTTGACCTACACCAGTGTCTTTAAGAGTTCTACTTATTCTATTTTCCAGCAGTTTTAGTGTTTGATCTGTTTTTACTTTAGTGCATGGTGAAATATATGGAGCTAGTCTTAATCTTTGGTATGTGGAAAGCCAGTTTTTCCAGCAAAATTTATTACAGAGGCCAACTTTCTTCTGGTGAAGGTGTTGGGCCTCTTTGTCAAAGATAAGGTGGCTGAGTATGTCTGGAGTTGTTTCTGCATCTTCTGACCTGTTCCATTGATCTTTGGGTTTGCTTTTTGCCAGTGCCATGGTGATTTTTTTTTTTTAAATCACAGTAGCTTCATAGCATGGTTTCAAGTCAGGTATTGTGATATCCTCTGCCTTGCCTTTATTGCCAAGAATTGTTTTTGCTATTCTAGGTCTCTTTTGTTTATAAAGATTTTTTCTCTCTAATTCCGTGAGATATGCTATTGGCATTTGATTGGGATTGCATTAAATCTGTATGACAAATTTAGAAGTATGGCCACTTGCAGTATATTGGTTTTTCCTACCCAGAGTAAGGAATATCTTTCCCTTTTCTGATATCATCTTCAATCTCCTTTTTTAGAGTTCTGTAGTTTCCCATGTGGAGGCCTTATCCTTTATTCATTAGATCAATTCCTAGGAATTTCATTTTTTTTCAATGCTATTGTGACAGGTGTTTTTTCCCTAATTTCTCTCTCAGTGAGTTTATTTGTGTACAGGAAGTTTATTATTTTTTGAGTGTTGACTTCATTTCCAGCTACACTGCTGAATCTGGTTATTAAATCTAGAAGTCTTCTGGTGTAGTTTTTGCGGTCTTCTATGTAGAGTACCATGTTGTCCACAAATAATGATAATTTAACTTCTTCCTTGCCTATCTTTATTTTTTATCTTGTCTAATTGCTCTTGCTAATGTTTCCATAACTGCATTCAATAATAATGGTGACAATGCACGTCTTTGTTTTATTCCTGATTTTAGAATGAAAGCTTTCAATGTTTGACCATTTAGTATGATGTTGGCTGTTGGTTTGTCACAGATGGCTTTGATCAGATTGAGATAAAGACCATCAATTCCAGTTTTCTGCAGGTTTTTTTTTAAATTATGGATGGATGTTAGACATTGTCAGATGCTTTTTCCACATCTATTGAGATGATCATGTGGTTTTTTTTCCTTTGCTCTGTTGGTATAGTGTATTATATTTATTGATTTCTGTATGTTGAACCATCCCTGTATCTGTGGAATGAATTCTACTTGGTCATGGTGTACAATCTTCATGATGATTTGCTTCATTCCTGTTGCCAGTATCTTATTGAGGATTTTTGTATCTGTGTTCATTAGGAGGACTGGCCAGTAAGATTTTCATTCTTGGTTGGATTCTTCTCTGGTTTTGGTATCAGAGTAATGCTTCTAGGAATGAATTTGAGAGTATTGCTGTTCTTTCAATTTCATTAAAGAGTTTGAGAAACAGTGGCATTGGGTCTTTAAATTTTTTGTAGAATTCAACAGTGAAACCATCAGGGCCTGGGCTTTTCCTTGTTGGTAGGTTTTCAACTACATCTTCAATTTTATTGAGTGATACTGGTTTATTTATACTTTTTATGTCTTCTTGATTCAGCTTTGGTTGTTCATATATATCTAGGAATTTGTCTGTTTTTTTCCCTCTGTTTTTTATCATATTGAAATACAGTTTATTAAAGTAGGTATGGATGATCTGGATTTCTGCAGAATCTGTTTTGATTTCACCCTTTTCATTCTAATTGTATGGATTTGAGCTTTCTTTGTTTCTTTGTTTCTTTCTTGTTTTCTTAGTCTCCATTGTATTAATTACTGCTCAAATCTTTATAACTCCCTCATACAAGTTTTGGGCTTGGCTTGCTCTTTTTCTAGAAGTTTGAGGTTCACATTAAGTTGTTTATTTAAGCTTGCTCTGTTTTCCTGATATGTGTATTCACTGCTATAAATTTCTCTTATAGGACTGCTTTCATTGTGTCCCATATGTCGTGATGTGTTGTATTGTCATTATCACTTTGTTGTAGAAACTCAAATTTCTTCTTTAATTTCCTCTTGACCCATTGGCTGTTCAGGAGGGTGTTAATTTCCATGTTTATGGCATTCTTGTTCCTTTTTGCCATTGATACCCAATTTTATTGCACTGTGTTGTGATAATATGCATGAGATAATTTCAATTTGTACTTACTTAAACATGATCTGTAAGCTAAGATGTTGTTTATTTTAAAGAGCATCCCATATGTGCCTGGGAAGAATGTGTATTTTGATGTTCTGGAATGGAACACTTATGTAGACATCTACTAAGTTCATTTTTTTTTATTTTAAAAGGATAAAACAAAATCAATAAAAAACCAGTGTAAGAGATATAGAACTTCAAAACATTATGAAATCAATAATAGTTACCATAATGCCTTTTGATGTCATCAAAATAACTACAGATAACTTTGGACATAGTAAAAATCAAACAGAACAGAATAGAATAGAAACAATAAAAACAAAACAATGAATGCAGTAAAGGACTTCAAAACAAGCCAATAGTAAATCCAAAATCGCTACCATAATATGTCTTGCTATCCTTGAAATAGCTTCTCCTGACATTGGATTTAACATAAACAAACAAACAAACAAACAAACGAGAATAAACCCAGTCCAACAAGACAATGAAAACGATATAGGACTTCGGAAGAAGATCCCCCCCTAGATGCCACACTGCGTACCGCTATCCTCTGAACCTGTGATCAGACCACTGGCCCTAGACCTGCAATGTCAGTGAAATACCAAAGCACCAAAGCATCCGTTGCATTTCACCTCCATAGCTATCATCACAGCCTGTGTTTCTCCAGATAAGCCTGTCACTTAGAGCAGTGGGGGGTTGGAGGGGTGGGGGGGTGAGTGGGAGTGTTGCTATTTCTTGTTTGCCAGCCCATGTGTCAGAAGGAGCTGGGGTCTGGCTGTTCCCAGTCCAACTGGGGTGCTGGTTCCCAGACTGGGCTTGTTTGCTGGTACAGCCATTGTCTGTCTGCACCCCTGTCCGTGAATGGCCCTAGGTTCGTTTATTCAAAAATTTGGTTCAGTTCTAATATTTGATTTTTGATTTTTTGTCTAGCTAATCTGTGATAGTGGGATATTGAGGTGCCCAATTACAATTGTATTAGTGCTTATTTGATTTTTCATGTCTGTTAGTATTTGTTTTATATATTGAGTGTGCTGGCATTTGGTGCATATATATTTATGACTGTTAGCTCTTCTTGAATTGTTCCCTTTACAAGAATGTAGTGACCTTCTTTATCTCTCTTAATCAGTGTTGGCATGAAATCTTTGTCTGTAAAGAGAATAGCTACTCCTGTTTTTCACCATTCAAGATTATGCTGCTATAGATTTTTCATAAATGTTTTTTATCAGGTTGGAAAGATATTTTGTATTCCTTATTTACTTAGGTTTAAAAATATTTATTTATTTATTGTCTTTTTGGGATAGGGTCTTGCTATGTAGTACAGGCTGGCACTGAGCTCACAACTTTCCTCCTGCCTCAGCCTCCTTAGTGCTGGGATTACAGATGTATGTCACCACACCTGGATACTGAGATTTTTTGGTTTGTTTGTTTTTGTTTTTTAATCATGAAATGGTTTAGATTTTGGCAAATGCTTTTTCTCAGTATTAATATGATTGTGTGACATTTTTACTCAGTAAATAGAATATATTATCTTTTAAATATACCTTAATAAACTAACATAAATTGATCTTTGGATGTTAAACCAACCTTTATTCTTGGGATAAATCCCATTTGACCATGATATATAATTTTAAAAATTTTATATGTAATTTAGGCTTGTGATATTTTACTGAGGTTTTGCATCTGTATTCATAGGTGATACTGGACTGTAGCTGTCTTTTTTGGTTGTGTCTTTGTTTGATACTCTAATACTACCAGTAATTCTAACCTCATAGAATAAGTTAGGCAGTGTTCCAAACTCTACTTTTTTGGAAAAGTTTGAAAAAGATTGGTGTTAATTCTTTAAACATTTGGTAGAATTAATCAGCAAAACCATTTTGTCCTGTGCTTGTTGGATGGACTTTGATTACTGATTGTATCTCTTGTTACAGATCTATTCAGATTTTTAATTTCTTTTTGAATTTTCATAGTGTGAACATGACTAGGAGTTTTAAAATTTCATCCAATTTTTCTAATTTGTTGGCACATAATTGTTCATAATCTTTTATTATCTTTCTTATTTCTGTAAGACTAGTTGTCTATATCCTTGTTATTTTCTCATTTTGAGTAATTTGAGTTTATTTTGTTTTTCCTTCTAAGCAAAGATTTTTCATTTGTTGATCATTTTAAAGATTCAACTTTTGGTCATTGCTTCTCTCTGCTGTTTTTTTGCCACATACTCTCACCACTCCTTTGATACTGAGGATCCAGAGTCGTGTACATACTGAGCAAGTATCCTACCACTGAGCTACATTGCCAGATATTCTATATTAGTTTTCTATTCTGTTTTATTTTATTTTTTATTTAATCTTTATTATTCAGTTTTTTTCCAAGTTTCTCAAGGTAGAAGATGAATTCATTTGCAATGTTTACTCTTTTTAAATGTAAGCCTTTAGAGTCATGAATTAACTTTTATTACCACTTTTGATGTATGCCATTGGATTTACTATGCTGTTTTGAGATGTTGTTTTTGTTTATTTCAGTGTATTTCCTAATTTTTCTTGAGATTTATTTTTTGACCAATTGGCTATTTAGTAGTGTGTTTTTTGATTTCTGCATACTTGTACATTTTTCAAATTTCCTTCTGGTATTTTCAATTTCATTCCATTGTGGTTGGACAACATCTTTTGTGTTATTTTGATTTTTTTTAATTTATAAAGATTTTTTATATTATTTATTTTATTTTAAAGAAGATAAAACCAAGGATAATAAAACAGAATAAAACAAACAAAAAAACCAGTGTAAGTGATACAGGACTTAAAAATCTTATGAAATCAGTAATATTTACCATAATGCCTTCTGTTGCCTTCAAAATAGTTGCAGATACCTTCAGACACAGTAAAAATCAAACAGAATAGAACAGAATAGAAACAATAAAAACAAAACAATGAATGCAATAAAGGACTTCGAAACAAGCCAATAGTAAATCCAAAATTGCAACCACAATATATCTTGCTATCTTTTTTTTAAAAATGGAATCTTAAAACAAGTTAATTTTATTTATTTTTTAAAATTTTTTTTATTTAAAGAAAAAATGTTAGAAAGAGGGTAGGAAAAATACAAAATCTCAAAAACAAAACAAAACAAAAACAAACAAAACACAAAAATAGTAACCAGTAAAAAATCACTAGTTGATAATTACATACTTTCCTCTTAGATGCAGTTTTTCAAGTTACAAAAGTAAAGTCCACAAAGTGGACATCCAAACAGTGACTCGTCCCATTGGATTTAACGTAATCAAACAAAACAAGGAGAATAAAATCGAACCCAACAAAACAATGAAAATGATGTAGGACTTCAAAACAAGACCATAGGGAATCAACAATGGCTACAACCCTTAGGAGATCCTCCCCTAGATGCCACACTGTGTACCACCATCTTCTGAATCTATGATGAGACCACTGATCCTAGACCTACAAGGTCAGTGAAACACCAAAGCACCACAGGTATGAAAATGCATTTCACTTTGATAGCTATCATCACAACCTGTGTTTCTCTGGGTTAGCCTTTCGCTTATGGAGTGGGGGGTACTTTTTGTTTGCCAACCCACATGTCAGAAGGAGCTGGGATCTGGCTGTTCCCAGTCCAGTGGTGGCCTGAGCATGGCGCTGGTTCCCAGACTGGGCTTGCTTACTGGTGTGGCCTTGTTCTCTCTCCCTCCAATCCGCAAATGGCCTAAGATTTGTTTTTATGCTGTAACATACGATTTATCATCAAGAAAATTTCAGAGTATGCTTGACAGAAATGTGTATTTTGCTATTCCTGAGTAGAATATTGAACAGAGGTTGGTTAAATCTGTTTGTTTTATAATGATATTGTAGTTATTTCATTTTGATCTTCTGTTTTTTTTTAACCTGTTATTGAATGTGGGGGTCATAAGTCTTTAGCTATTAGTGTTGTATTATTGATTTTTCCCTTTAATTCTGTCAATTTAAAATATTTAAATTACTTTTAGAAACAGAAACTCAGAACTATACATATTACTGGTGTACCATGTGATGTTAGAATATATATGTTGGATGGAGTGTCAACTTGATTGGCTCTGGGATTTGTCCAAAAGATTGGTGAAGCAAACTTCTGGGCATTTCTGGGTGAATTATAGGGATGTGACTTTGGGCACTATATAAGGTCTCTAACCTACTTCCTCACTGGTACCGTTTCCTGCTCCATTTCCCAGCTGCCATGAACTAAACATCTGTTCTGCCATGTCTTGCTGCCTTGCCTTCACAGAGTGAATTAATTTAGCTAAAATATGAGCCAAATTAAACCTTTCCTCTAAATTGTGGGTTTTAGGAATTGTGTCTAACAATGGGAAAGCTGAATAATACAAAAAATTGGTACCAGAGAAGTGGAGTAATTGGTGAGACTATACTTAACCATGTGGTTAAGAAACATTTGGAACTGGTTTGCAGTAGTTAGGAAAGGTTTGGAGATGCAGGCTAGAGATGTCCTAGAATAAACAGAACTTGATAAATGATTTCGTCAGAGCTCAGAATACCAGGATGCTAACAGAAATTCAGACAGTAAAAGTTTGGCTCAGGAGATTTCTGTTGGGAACAAGGATTCCATTGGCAGTTAGACTTGAGGTCATTTGTATTACACTTGGGCAGAAAATTTGTCTACATTTTATTTGCATTTTGAGACTTTCCGGGAGACTAAGGATTGTGCATTAATTAATTTGGCAGAGGAAATTTCAAGACATCTTAATATTCAAGCTGTATCATAGATACTACTGACTTTTAAACAAGATTTACAGTAAGAATTAGAGGCAAAAGGCAGAGTAAAGAAATTTGAAAAACTTAACTTTTAATCCACATGGAACTATGTGTAAATTTAGGTTCAAAGGAGGTGTGGTTGCTGAGAAGATTGGCACCGTTAAAAACAAGGACATACAGAAAGATGCCAAAGGACATTATAGAAATCAGCAACCCTCCACCCACTGCAGGCTCAGAGGTGCAAAACTGTAAAGGTTTGAACCCCTCATGAGAAGTGCCTTGTAGAGAATTGGTTCTCTGGAATTTATTTCACTGTGCTCTGACATCCAGGCACTTAGAGGCTGCTGCCACAAAGATCCAAGGAGTCCTGGTTACTGCTTCCACTGACAGCAGACCTTGGTGTTATCCTTGTAATGCTGGTTTTCACCAGGACTCACAGTGCAAGACTCACGGGTTTAGGAAGACTTCCATCCAAATTTCAGAGGAGGCCTGGAAGTCCAGGAAGGCCAGGCAAGGAACACCTGCAAGAGCAGTTTATGAAGCTATGGGAATAAAGCCAAAGGTTTGATGGAGACCTTAGGAAGTCAGAGATGCCAGGAACATAGGACATCTATTTAGGAAATCTGCAGGTTGTGAATAGAGCCCCAAAAAGGAGGCCATGTGGGATGCAACTAGCAAGGCTAAGAGGAGGGGCTAGGAAGCCCATTGTACCTTGGGATTATGTGATTTGTTAATTTTTACAGCTAAGAAGTCTTGTGACTCTCAGAAGAGAATTGTACTTTTCAAAAATGGTAGAACTGTTGAGATTTGGAGGAACTGATTGTTGCATTGCTATCTGTATATAGGTTAGTTGTATTATGTTAGACAGAATTATGAACTTGTTATTGCCTTTATTTGGAAGATTAAGTGTAGTTTAAAGAGCTGTGTTTTGGTAGCAAGGTGACAAGGTGTGGGAGGTGGCAATTAGGGACAAGGTCTACTTGATTGGCTCTGGGAATCTGAACTAAGCTGTTTTGCTTCATAAGGGCATTTTCCATGATATTCCTGCCTTGGGGGCAATTGATCATGAACTGAATTCTGTTATAGTGTTGTCATGGTTTAGATTGGTGGCCCCCAGGCCTCATGTGTTTGCATTGTGCATTTGTGATTGGTTCATTGTCTAGTGCTTGGATTGATGGCGTTAGTGCTGCACCCTCCGAGGGGTGGAGCCACCATACAATGTAATGGCAGGAAGAAGGCATGTCTCTTTCTCTTGTGGGTTTCTGTTTGCTGTTTGCAGCTGCCATGAACTGCAGCCCCACCATGTCACCCTACCTTGGAGCCAACTGAGTATGGACTGAAACCTCCAAAAACTAAGAAATAAACCTTTTCTTTTCCAACTTTGGGCATCAGATATTTTTTCTCAGCAACAAGTAAAAAGTAACAAAGACAAATGTGAACCAAATTAAACTTCAGAACGGACTGATTCCATCACCACACATTTCACAAGTTTAGTAATGGGAAAGGTGACTAATACCCATGTACACATGGTTTAATCAGGTTAAACATGTTATCTCTTCAAACATTTGTCACTTCTTTGTCAAGAAAACATTCAAAGTCCTTTCTTCTAGCTTTTTAAAGCTATGTGGTATATAATCGTCATACACTAGAACTTCTTATTCCTAATTGCAATTTACTGCGCATTGATTGATTTTCCCCCATCCCTGCCTTACCCCTTCTCTCCTTAGCCTCTCTTTGTCACCATTCTGCTTTCGATTTCTATGAAGTCTACTTTTTAAATGAATACAATGAATCACATGGTATATACTTGTGTTTCTGTGCCTGGTATATTTTACTTATCATAATGCTCTCCAGTTCATCCATGTTGTCTCATACAATAGGATTTTATTTATTTATATGGCTGAATAGTACTCCATTATGTTTACAGACTACATTTTTGTATCCATTCATTAATTAACAGACACTTGGAAATGTTTGCCTTTCTTGGTTATTGTGAATAGTGCTGCAGTGAATATGCGAGGGCAGATATCTGAGATACTGCTTTTATTTCCCTTGGGTATATACCCAGTAGTGAAATTGCTGGATCATAGAATAATTCTATTTTTAATTTTGGGGGGGAACTTTAATGCTGTTTTCATATGTTAAAGTTTATATCTTTGTATCTTCTTAAAGCCTCATAGGACTATAGGTGGGACTTTTAGAAGGTGATTGGATTTATAAGTGCATTATAGCTGCTATAAAGTGGTAGGTCATGGTTGGAAGGGGCAACTCACTGTGGATGTGACTCAGAAGTTGTCATTTCCCTTCTTGGCTCCTCCCTTGACTCTGCTTTCCCGCCACAGTGCTATGAGCAGCTTCTCACCCACAATGCTGCTGTGCCAGGTTGCCCTGCCTTTGAGCCAGCCAATGAGGGACTGAAGTCTCTACATACTATGAACCCAAAAATAAACCTCTTCTCCTTTGGTGTGTAGATATTATGTTCTAGCAACTAGAAAGTAACAAGGATGCTGTAATATTGTACTAATTTACATTCCCACCAACAATATGCAGAAGTTTTCTTGTCTCAATACCCTTGCCAACACTTGCTATCTTTAGCTTTTCTTCTGATAATAGCAATTCTTAAGGGAGTGAAGTGATAGTAGATTTGATTTGCATTTCTGATGTTGAACACCTTTCATATGCTTGTTTATCATATGCTTTCTTTTGTGAAATTCCTATTTATATGTAATAACCTATTTTAAACCAGATTATTATTATTGTTATTGTTTTTCTGTTGAGTTTTTGGAGTTCATTATATATTCTAGATGGTAATCCCTTGTCAGATATATAGTTGGCAAATATTTTCTCTAATTTTATAGATTATGACTCTTGCTGTGGACAAGTGATTAGTTTTATGTAATCCCATTCATATGTTTTTACTTTTGTTTCCTGTGCTATTAGAACCTTGGCCAGAAAATCATTGCCAATTTCAATATCATGAAGTATTTATTCTAGTAGTTTCATATCTGATGTTTAAGTCTTCAATCCATTTTTACTTGATTTATGCAATTGGTGAGATACAAAGATCGAGTTTCATTCTGTATGTGGATTCTCAAATTTCCAAGTACATTTATTGCAAAGACTATCCTTGCTCTGTTAGTTCGTAGCACTTTTGAGGAATATAAGTTATCTGTAGATGCATAGGTTTGCTTCTTGTCTCTCTGTTCTCCATTGGTCTATATATCTGTTTTTATGCCAATACCATGCTGTCTTGATTATCACAGCTTTGCAGTATATTTTGAAGTTAGGTAGTGTAACGATTCCTTTCTTTTCTTTTTGCTCAAGATTACTTTGGTTATTTGAGTGTGTGTAGGTGTGTGCTGAATGTGTGTGTATTTCTATAAATACTTTTAGAACTATGGATTGCATTGGGCCTGTAGATTGCTTTTGGTAATATGGATAAGTTAACAATATTGTTCCTTCAAATTCAATGAGGATGTCTTTTTGTTTTTGATGCCTTCTTGAATTTCTTTTGTTCATGTTTTATAGTTTCCATTTTTCACCTTTTTGGATAAATTTATTTCTTGGCATTTTCTCTGGCTAGGACTTCCAATACTATATTGAAAGAAGTGTTGAAAGTGAGCATCTTTTTCTTCTTCTTGATTTTAGAACAGTGGTTCCACAGGAACATAGAAGGTTATTTAGAAATTATTGTAAGTAACTATATACCAGCAAATTTGATAACTAGAAGAAATAGACAAATTCCTGAACATATACACCTTAATAAGATTGAACCAGAGAAAATAGAAAACCTGAACAAACCAACAGCACATAATGAGAGTAAATCAACAATAAAAAGACTCTCACCAAGAAAAATGCAGTGTTATTATTGAGCTCTACCAAACATTTACCACCAATTCTTCCAAAAAAATTAAACAGATGGAAATTCTTAAAAACACATTTTGTGAAACCAGCATTACCCTACCAGTTTTTGTTTTGTACATTTTAGGGCACTATTTTTAGGTTCAGATATATTTATAATTTTGACACATTTGATCATTTTATCATTATCCTTTGTCTCTTGTGTAACTTTCAGTCTTAAAGTCTATTTTGTTTGATATTATTATACCCATTCCATCTCTGTTTGGTTACTTTATATAGGTGTTATGGTTTAGATCTAGATGTGCCCCCAAAGCCTCTCATGCTTGTATGTGGGTCTTTGGGAGGTGACAGGACATAGGGGCATGATACTCATCAGTGGATTTGTTCACTGATATGATTATCACTAAATGTGATATTGGAAGGTGGAGTTTGGTTAAATGGGGCAGAGGCTGGGGGGCATGGCCGTGGGGGGTTTATCTCCCTTCTTGGCTCCTCTCTTCACTCTCTGCTTTCTGTCCACCATGTGGTGAGCAATTCTTGCCCTCTGTGCTTCTCTACTTTCTACCTCTGGCATGTTGTCCTGACTTGGAGCCAACAGACATGCACAGAAATATAAGGCAAAATAAACCTTGCCCTCTTTAAGTTGTAGGTATTACATACTGTGTCTCAGTAGTGAAGAAATTGCCTAAGCAGGTAATACATTTTTCTATTCAAATGTTCAACCTATTTCTGCCTTTCAAACTAAAGTGAATTATATACAGCAAGTATGTAGGTCATGCTTTTTATTATTCATTCTGTCAATCTGTCTTTTTAAAAAAGATGATACTAGGGTTTTAACTATCATTGAGCTATATTCCAGGTTTTTAAAAATGTTTTATTTTAAGACAGGGTATCACTAAGCTTCCCAGGCTAGGCTTACACTTAACAATCCTATTACTCCAGCTTCCCAGGGTGTGAACTCTGCCTTTTAATTGAAGTATTTAATCTATACACTTAATGTAATTGCTGATATGGAGGGACTTTCTCCTGACATTTTCTCATTTGCATGCTTTCTGTTTGGATCATTTACTTTTTTATCCCTTAATTACTCCACTACTACTATTTTTGTTGTCAAATATATTTTCTGGAGTACCATTTAAATTCTCTTTTTTTCTGTTACAACACATGTGTAAATCAGTTTATTGGTGGTTGCTCTGAGGATTACAATTATGTTTTGACTGGTAACAGCTTATTTTAAATGAATGCCAGTTTAATTTTAATAGGATTTAAGGACTTCCTTCCTATAGAGCTCTACCACCTTATGCTATTGTTTTTATAAATTATGTCTTAATACACTGTGTTCCTATCAATGTAGAATTCCAATGTAGTTATCTTTACCTTATGCAGCAAAAATGAGGTAAAAAGAAAAAAATCCATTAATATTGTCTTTAATATCTATATATAGTTTTATCAGTGTTTTTTGTTGCATCATGTGGGTTCAAGTTACTGTCTACTGTCCTTTCATTTCACCCCTTAACTTTGATGGTATGGGCAGGCCTTCTCTTGATGATGTCTCTCCTTATCTGGGCATGTCTTTATCCCCTGTCTCTTTCTTTTGACACAGTCATGTTTTATTGCCTGTTGAACTCAAGGGCTCGAGTGATCCTCCTGCCTCAGTTTTCCAAATGGTTGGGACTACAGATGCATGCCACCATGCCTCACTTCTTTAATTTTATAGGGTAGTTTTGCTAGAATTCTTGGCTTTCAGTTTTTTTCTTCTCACTACTGTTTGGCACCTCATTTGTCTAATGAAAAGTCAGCTGTTAGTTCTTATTGATGGTACCTTGTTTGTGGTAAGCCGCTTTTCTCTTGTTACCTTCAAGATTTACTCTTTGTGTTTAATTTTCAACAATGATGTGTTTGTTTTGGATCTTAGTGAGGATGTCTTTGAGCTTATTCTACTTGGAATTTGTTGTTTCTTAGATGTGGAAATTAATCTGTTTCTTCAAATATGGTGGGTTTTTGATCAATATTTGTTCATATATTCTTTATTTCCCTTCTTTTCTCTCATCATTTCCTGGAACTCCTATTACACATATGTTAGTGTGCTTGATGGCATCAAATAGGCTTCTTGGACACTCTCCTTTTTCTTCATTATTATTTCTTTCTGTTCTGTAGATTGACATCTCAACTGATTTGTCATTGAACTTACTGATTCTTTTGTTTGAAATGGTCTGTTATTAAAACTTCTGCTGCAAAAATTTCATTTCAGTTTCTGTACTTTCCAACCCCAGAATTTCTATTTGGATATTTTAAATATTTTCTGTTTCTTTTTAAAAAATTTATTTAAAGAAAGGGGAAAAATAAAGCAAAACAGAAAAAAAGGGTAGAAACAATACAGAATTTCAAAAAAAAAATGAACAGTAAGAAATCACTAGTTGATACATTACATATTGTCTTCCTGGATGGATGTAGTTGTTCAAGTTACAAAAATCAAAGCATACAAAGTGGACATTCAAACAGTGAGGCTGCAAACAGCTCCATTCTCTGATGCAACAAAAACTTAGCAACATAATTATCAATCCTGCACCCTTAAATATACATGCAGTTATATCCTTTAGAGCACCTGCTTTTCCTCCTTTTGCTTTTTAAGTCCATTATCTGTTTAGTTGTATCATGTTTCAGGCTGCTCTGTACCTTGCTGATCTGTTTTGTTGTTGTTATTTACTTTTTAAAATTTTTTCTTATTATTTTTTAAATTTTATTTATTTATTTTAATTTGAAGGTAGTAAAATACAGCAGAACAAGACAGGACATAGCCAACTGAGGCAGTGCAGTGAAATTGGCACAGAACCTCACAGCAGGCCACCGGGACAACAGCAATAGGCACAGTAGTACACCTGGTTTTCTTCACAATAATTGTTCCTTCAATCAGGCAGAGCAATATCAAAGGAAATACTGAAATACAAGAACAGAATATTGAATAGAGCAAAACCATTGATCAAAACAGAGAAAAACAGAGATAAAAATATTTGCCCTCAAAGAGATGGCAGAAGAAAATTCCCCTTATTTGCTCTATCACATATAGTCAAACTCCCAAGATATGCTCAGATCTCCGGCTCTCACTTGCTTGGCGGGGGGGGGAGGGGGATAGATATTTGAATCTTAGCTCGCACCCCTGGTAGGCTGACAGCTGCCCATCAGAGGGGTGAACTGGCTGGCCGTTTTCCCAGCACCCCAAGCTCCAACATGGCACACTGTGGATCTTGGGAAACGCTGATATGGTTCTCGCTCTGGGGCTGCCGCAGCTTGCCAGGCCACAGCCACTTACCAGAGCAGCATGCTTGATCACCAAGAGTTTGAAGCCAGCCTGGGCTACAAGGCGGGGGTTGGGGGGACTCTGAGAGGGGAGAGAGGAAAGGAGGGAGGGGAGAAGACGGATTCAGGCTGTGGATGCCCCAGGCAGGCGGGCAGCGGAGTCTCTGGCTCTGAGGGGTGCGGGGGGGTGGGGGGGGAGGCGGTCGCGACATCCTCACAGGTGGCCCCAGGAAGATTTTCTGTTTCTTTATTGATATTCTTTATTGAAGAAATATTGTTCTTATATATTTTATTTAGTTCTTAGGCTTGGTTTCCTGTAGCTAATTCATAATCTATCTAGTAACTCCAAACACCTGAGTGAGTTCAAGGACAAGTTTCCAGTGATTTCTCCCTCTATGTATAGGGAGTATTCTCTTGTTCCTTTGACCCTTCCATATCTTTTGTCTTTTGGGCATCTTGAATATTATAATCTGGAGCTCTGGAGATCAGTTTCTCCATCTTCAGAATTTTTTGTTTTTGTGTATTATAGTTGTCATTGATGTCTTTGGTAGTTTTTCTGAAGTAATTTTCAAAAGTCTTTTTTTTTTAAATTTGTGACCAACAAAGTTTATGTTTGTTATCCTCATGCTTAAGATTACCTTAAATATCTGGAAATAAAAAAGTCTTTGAGGAAGAGCATTATTTTATGTTCTGATGAACCTTCAGTACTTGGTCAGGTGGTTTCCAACTCTACCTTAGTCTTCACTTCCTGCTTGTGTGGAGGCAAGAGTTTAAGGCTGAGGTCCCTTCTGAATATGGGCACAATCCTGTTAAGATGTGGGGAGCAAAGCCTTTATTCCCTAAAGCAAGTTATTCCCCAGGCTTTCCTTCTAAACTTCATAGATTATTGCTTACATCAACACTTACTGCCTTAGAAAGCAGTAGAAAAAACGAAGTATTTGCCTGTAAATATTTTGATAAATGCCTACTATGTTGTACTTATAGTGATGCGTGAGTACCAGTTAGGTAAGCTAAAATATGGAGATACTATAAATCAGCTAAGAACCATTCTTTGCAAATAAGGTCCATTCTGTCTGCTTTGATACTAGCATTAGGCTGGAAAAGTGGGTTGTTATTTTTAAGACTGGTTAAACTAAAGGAGAAGTGATTGATTTAAGGCAAATTAAAATGCTGCAGATCTCATCTCTTACTAGAATTCTGCTCTTTCTGTTGATTAAGAATTCCCAAGATCCAAAATTATAGCAAATTTTTCTTTTGTTTTTAACTTCCAACGTTATTGATTCTGATGGGTTGTGTGTGTGTGTGTGTGTGTGCGCGTGCACATGCCAGTTTTCAGTTGTTTTTATGGGGGTGGTTTTTGCACTTTCATACATTAGTTCATTTTCATTACCATTACTTAGTCTATTTATTACAGTCCTGTTAAATCTTCTTGCATTTTTAGGGTATCTTTATATATTAGAGATATTAATACTTTGTGATCTTCATTTCTTTGTTTTGTTTAGCTTTTTGTCTGTGACTGTTATGGTTTGGATATGAAATGTTATCCAAAAGCTCATCTGCTGAAGACTTGTTCATTCATACCGCAGTGTTCAGAGCTGGGACCTTTGGGAAGGTGATTGAATCATGAGAAGTCTGACCTCATTGGTGGAATAGTCAGTTGGATTCATCCTTTGATGGCATTATTGGGAAGTGGATACTCTAGAAAGTGGGCCTACTTGGAGGAAGTAGGTCACTGAGGGTGTCCTGATGGACCTGTCTTTCTGTCTTCCTCTCTCTCTCCTCCCTGTTTGCCATGAGGTGGGTTGTTTGACTTACCACATGCTCTCTGCCATGCTATTCTGCCTCACCATGGACCTAGAAGCAACAAAGCCAAGTAACCATGGACTGAAGTCTTTGAAACTATGAGCCAAAATAAATCTCCTTTTCTTCAAGTGGACTTTTTCAGAGTTTTTTTGTCACAATAATTTTTATCACAAGTAATTTTGCCCAGTTCATCATTTTTTGTTTAGTTTTTCTCATGTCACTTTGTCTTATCCGAAAGTATGCTCTCAGCCTGGCATAGTGGGCATATGTCTATAATCCCAGCACTCAGGAGGCTGAGGCAAGAGGATTGTTGCAAGTTCAAGACCAACCTGGACTCAAGGCCTGAACTGCATAGTGAGACCCTGTCTCAAAAAAAAAAAGCTATCTAATTTGTTTCATATTATTCTATTATCAAATATATTAATCTTTTCTTACTTTTTTCTGAATTTTTCAATCAGTGAGGAAAATTCCCCCCTCTAAAACTAGAGCAGTTCACCTGTATTTTCTTATAGTATTTATATAACTTTATGATTTATATTTAAATCCCCAATCCATTTGGAGTTTTCGAGTGTGTGATGTGAGAAATGCTTGAGATACTGTCTCTATTGTATACTAAGTTTTCATGTGCATGTAAGTCTAGATCTCAATTTTCTATTTTGTTCTGTTGGTTTCCCTAGTCATGAGCCAATCACACTGTTTTTAATTATAGAGGCTTACTATATATCAGCTAGTCTTCCACACTACCTATATTTTTAAAGTTTTTTTTTTTCCTGGCTAGTTTTGCTGGTTTGTTCTTTCAAATGACCCTTGTAATAACTTTCTTTCTGCCAGAAATAGGTTATGATGGCATTTTATATTGCAGTTTTGTTATATAAGTGACATTCATAATTACCGATATGCCAAAACATGGTTTGTCATATTTCTTCAGGTATGCTTCAGGGTCTCTAAGGATGCCTTTTGTTTTCCTCATACAGCTTTTGGACATTTCTTATTAAGTTTGCATGTAGATATTTCATTTTCACATTTTGATGTCAGGACATTTTCTTTCCTCCTAACTACTTTTTTGGTTTATACATATGAGACCTCTCAATTTTATAATATGCCATTTTGCTGTTATTTTTATAGTTTATCCATTGATTTTTGTTTTTGCTTTTTCAGATTTAAAATAATATCAACTTCTGACATAGAGTACTATATTTTGGTGGCTTTGGAAAGGGTTGTGAAAGCCCTGTGATTAAAAAAAAAAAGAACGTTCTGGAAATTAGTATTCACTAATCAGATCCATTCACCAAGTTATGAAGTGTGACAGGAAATATGTGAATGTTTACATTTAAAAAATTATTACAATAAAAAACACAGTAATCCTCAAAATATTCTTTCTCACTTTGAACACACATCTCATTGTTCTTTTCTCAAACATTTTGGTAGTCCATTGCATGAGTGTCTTATTGGTGCTTTTGTGACTGCCTCAGTGTCCTGAATCAATTCAAAATGTTTGCCTCTTATGGTCATTCTGACTTGGGGGAAAAACCAGAAGTTGCATGGTACATGTGTGGTAAATGAAGTGGATGAGAATACCCCGTGATGTTTTTATGAGCCGGTCCTTCAGCAGCAACATTCATTATATTTTTGGTCACATTTTGTAAAGATAAGAAAGAAGACTTCCAGAACAGCTTCAGAACATGCAAGAGCGACGGGGTATACGTGTTTGAACTGAGGGGGAATATCTGAAGGAAGATCAATGACAAGGTGTCTTTTTACTGTAATAAATGTTTAAAACTTAAGCATCTTAATTTTTTTTTTTTTTTTTTTTTGTGCTGGGGATTGAACTCATGACCTTGCGTTTGCCAAGCAGGCACTTATGCTGCTGAGCTAAACCCCTGGCCCTAAACACCTTAATTTTTGATCAGCCCTTACATTCTTTCATATGCTTTAGCATTTTCTATGATGTGACTTTGATTTTAGGCCTAAACCCTTCTTTTAAAAAAGAAAAGGAGGGAGAGAAGAAAAGTGAAGGAAGTTAAAAAAGAATTAAGATGTGTTATGTACATGAACCAATTCTCCACAAGGAATGTAATCACTAGGTACTGTATATATGTACTAATAAAAATTAAAAAATAACTGGTACTCTAGTTCCCCAGAAAACAGATTTGAAAAATGTATTTGGGATGGTATAACAACACACACACACACACACACACACACACACACACACACACGGTTTGTAAACAACAGAACAACAGAAACTTCTTGTTCACACTTCTGAAGGCAGAGAAGTTCTCCCTATTCCCTCTTCACTTTTTAAATGGAATTTAAATTTTTTTTCATGGTAATCTTGTGGTACTAGGTGGGTACCTGTCATCCCATTCTAATTTCCAAGGAAACTGAGGCTCAGAGGCTAGCCAGCTGGCCCCAGGGAGGGGCAGGAATTAGAACTCACATTTTCTGAGTCTTAAATCTCATTCTTTGTGGGATATACAGATGGCTGCAAACCCTTCTGCTACTATTAAAGCCTATTTCTTACCTGTCCTCAGAGGAATTAGGAGGCAGCTGCTCTGCACCCTCGGTTACAATACCTCTTCATATGCATGAATCCTGCAATTTTGTTCCCTTCCAGCCTCCCCTTCAGCAAGTTAAATAGCCCTGATTCTGCTCCTCATAGAGTTTATCTTCCAACTCTTTTGTTGGTTTTAACAAAGAGGTTATGACTCTTGGGTTTCTGCTCAACAGAGCTCTTCCTCATTATTTTATAACCTTTATCCCTTCTTCCAGGGAGAGTTAAAAAAGCCTGTGGATTTTTGATATGAATTTCTGGCAGGCTGGTGCCACACGGAAAGGTTTCCAGCGGGGCTTGCTGATGAAAGCCTCAGTCCGACCACTGAGTCTTATTCATGGCCAATGAAAGGTGCTGGCCCCTCTGCTCATCCCCAGGCCCACAAATGGGAAGATGCCTGCGTGCAGGTCCAGAGTCCAGAGCATTTTGGCAGGAAGAGATATGTTGTAATGAGAATGCAGACAAAGAACCACTGGCTAATTACTTCAGGTGAACAATTCTTTTCTGAAAAGACACCATTCATGTGTGAAAATTATCCCAACCCAGAATGTCCTTATTGTACCTATGTCAGCCTGAAAATTGGAGAAATGAAATGCTATAAAATATAAGCAATAAAAAGGAAAATAAATGTTGAGAGTTAACAGCCAGGCAGTGTTCTGGATATTAAAGCACAAAGCATGTTAGGCGTGCTTGAAGGCATTTCTAAAATGACCCTGGATGCCACTTCTCTTTCAGCACCCCAGACTTGTTTTCTGAGACCCCTTCCCTGGGTACCCACTAAAAAGGGCCACATTTAGAGGATGGGAGGATGCTCTTAGCATTGGCTGAGTGACTTGATTTTAACCTTTTTAGGAGTTGTAGATGGCTCTGCCATCACACTATCTTTCAGAGAACACTGACCTCTGAGCCAGAGAAATGGGTCATGCCAGCCTCTGAGATGATGCCTCGTGTATGTCTACATGAATGACTTTTCCCTGTGTAGGAACAGAGTCCCTCTGCAGTTGAGCACAGATCCCTCTTTGGGTTCCCTGGTTATTCCAACTCTGAGCCCATCAGGGAATGGAAGGACCATTGTTTCCTGAAGTGAAGTCTTTCTTCTAGGTGCACATCATACTAGGTGAAGAAGAGAACATAGGAGGAGTTCAAGGAAGCCATTTTGCATCATCACAGGTGAAGAACTGGAGCTCATATAGAGTTTTTGCTTTGTAAAGTACTTGAACAGTAAGTGGGGAGAACTTTCCAGAAGAGGGATGTGGGTCAATTTCCAGAAGAGGATGAAGGGTCAATGTATGAATGATGAAATGGAGTGAGCACCAGGAGTCTTCCCACTCCAGCCTGAGACAGTTTAATCTGGGTAAAGTGGGCCTGATTGGAGAGGTCTTCAATAGCACTGCGTCTTACATGAGGGAGGACTTCTTAAAAGTGTCATTTCAGAGAAAGCCTGATGAGAATGTGGCAGCACTGAGAGTGACAGGACAGGGTAACACTAACACCTATTGTGAAAGGAATTTGCTCTGACCTTTGATGAAAGGAGGATATGGTATAGCAGAGAAAAGACTATTTTGGGTGTGACAAGGCCTTTGTCTGAATTTTTTTGCTCTGTTGTCCACTTCAGATTAAAAGTTCTTAGATTCAGGAAGCTGTTTATTTTCTTCTAGCAGAATATTAAGGGCAAATTAGTGATTGATAGTTGACCTTATTCAAGTAGGCTGACATGTACCTCTTCTGCATGTAACCTGAGAAATTCTACGTGGTTAGCAAATGCTGTAGTTTGGATCTTGAACATCCTCAGTGACCCATGTGGTAAAGGTGTGTGTTCCAGGGTGGCACTGTTGGGAGAAAGGGCCTCAAAGAAGCCCTAAGTCACTGAGGACATGCCTTCAAAGAGGACTGAAGATCACTGATGCCCCACTTGCCTCCTCATTTCTTCCTGAGCATGAGGTGATGGGTTTTGCTCTGCTGTGTGCCTCCACCAGGAAATGCTGCCTCATCCAGGACCAAAACAACAGTAGATCATGGCCCAGGACCTCCTAAACCATGAGCCAAAACAAACCTTTTCTCTCTGTAAATTGATTATCTCAGGTATTTTGTTACCAGAAAGCTGATAATATGGAAAGCAGATTGGAGAATTACTATATCAAGGTTTATTTTGCTTATACTTTCCCTGCTCCAATTTGGACTTCTTATATATTTAGAGCCACAAATGCATCAATATCTGTGTTTGGAAAGATAGTGATTCTGGCCACTATTGCTAATTTCTGAGCATTCCCTGGGGACTGTGGTGAAGGAAAACTGTTTTAACAGCAGAGCAGCAGAGCATTCTGTCACTATCAGGCTCACCTCTATTTTCCAGAGGGGACAAGTGAGCCTCAGTTAGGGCAAGCAGCCTGCTTAGGGCTCTATATTCAGGACCGGATGCCAGGACCCCTCTGGAGCCAGCTCATGGCTGCTCTAGTGCAGCTACTCCCAGGAGGCTCAAAACTCAGCTCAAGGCCCTCAACTAAAGTGAATTACATCTTTTAGGTTGAATATACTGAGTTGCTACAATTACACTGAAAAAAATTAGGGTAGTGGTATGTTCTTGTAGAATTAAAATCTCTAGACTGAATTTTTCCCTCCAAAAGACTTAGGAATTGAATCACAGAACCAAAATTATTAAAAACCAGAGAAATTAATTCAATTTTGAAAGAATTCTAAGTAACTACATTTTAAGATAATCATGTAGTTATGGTAAATACTTCCATTTTGCTCTATTTTATTTAGTATGGATTACTTCATTGTTCTCAAGAGGCTGTAACCTTAAAATGAATTAAAAACTTACATGACATTTCTTTTATAATGTGAAATTCAATTATATTGCATTTTATTCAGTTAGGTGTTCATTTAAAGTGGTCCTGGGAATCAAACCCAGGGCATTGTGTATGTATGTTAGGCAACCACTCTACCACTGAGCTATTCCCCTACACCTAAAGACTATGTATTTCAATGTTTTTCATGTTACTAGAAATAGAACTTTTTGTTTTCTTCCCTATTATCTTTTCTTTTTCTTCTTTTTTTCTTCCTCCCTGCTCCCCTAAAGTAAATCCTTTAATAAAGTAAATCTTTTCTGCTTGCAGGTTCACAAAATTGTGGTATATTAGAGTCAAAGAATCTACAGAGATTGTTTTATTTAGGGGTTCTGGACCTGTTGTGCACAAAGTTCTGCATTTATGTGTATTTCTCTGGAAAGGTCTATAAACTTTATCGAATTCTTAGAGGGCTTCTTGACCCCAAAGTTTAGGAAAGAGTCACTGATGAGTAAAATAACGCTGTTCTAGTTGTCACAATGACTCATTCACATAACTATTTAGTGGCAGAACCAGAAACAGAAAATTGGTCTTTTGGCTTCTAATACAAGACATATTCTGCTACACCATGAGAGCAGGCTTAATTTCTAATTTTACATTATATACAGCTGCTATAGCTTCTTAAATTCATATTCTCAAGAATTAGAAAAAAATTCACTGGTAAGTTCAGATTGATTAAAACATATTAACCAAAACCAAAATGGTTTCTAAATTCTGAAGTGTTCTAATTTTATATAAAATTTCACGGTCTTTGAATATATCTGATATCATATTCCTGAACACACATGGTATAGGAGAGAGACAGTGAGAGAGAGAGAGAATTTGTAGAGAATGTGTGTTGGGACAGATGGGTAGTTAGCAAAAACTTTCAAATTAATAAGTCATTAATAAGTCTTTTTTCCTCCTCAACACATGGCATATTCTCTCTCATCTCAAATACCTAGGATTTCTTTTTCTGTTCATAGACATATATCATTTTTAAATTTTTATTTTATTTTTTATTTAAAGAGAAAAAATAGAAATATTACAGAATTTGAAGAAAAGAAGATAAACAGTAAGAAATCACTAGTTGATAAATTACATATTGTTCTTTCAGAAAGTTTTTCAAGTTACAAAATTAAAGCACACAAAGTGGACACTCAAGCAGTGAGAGTGCAAACAGATCTGTTCAACAATCCAGCAAGAACCTAGAAATATGGTTATCAATCCTACACACCTAAATATACATGTAGCTAATATCTTTTATAGTGCTTCCTATTTTTTTTACAATAGCAATTATACATTTTTAAAATTTTATTTAAAGAGAAGAAGAAAAGCAAAACAGAAAAAAGGGTAGCAACTATACAGAATTCTAAAAGAAAGAAAGAAAAAAAAAAAGGAAAATGAGAAAAAACCCCACCAAGAAATCACGAGTTTATAGATTACATATTATCATCTTGGATGTAGTTGTTCAAGTTACAAAGTTAAAGGGTATGTTGTAGACATTCAAACGGTCAGACTACAGACAGTTCTGCTCAAAGATTCAACAAAGATTCAGCAATATGGTCATCTATTTTACACACTCAAACATACATGCAGTTATATCCCTTAGAGCACTTTCTTTTCCTCTCTTTGTTACAATAGCAATTACACATTTTGGTTTTATTACACTTGTAGTTCTTTACTTTTTGTACTAGAGACACAATATGATATTTATAAATACAATTCTTATTTATTTCACTAATGAGGATAGTCTCAAGTTGTCTCCATTTACCAATGAAAGCCTCAAGATCATCCTTTTTTATAGCTGAGTAATATTCCATTATATAAATATGCCACATCTTTTTCATCCACTCTGCAGTTGATGGGCATCTTGTTTGTGTGCCTCTAAGATGAACATGGGTGCACATATATCACTGTGATATGAACTTTTCAGTTCTTTGGGGAAAATACCCAGGAGGGGAATAGCTGGATTGAATGGGGCTTCCAAACCTAGTCTTCTGAGAATTCTCCATATGGGTTTCCATAATGGTTGCACCAGTCTACATTCCCACCAACAGTGGAGCAGTGTTCCTTTTCCCCCGCAGCCTCGCCAACATTTGTTATCAGTTGATCTCTTGATGGTGGCTATTCTTTCTGGAGTGGGGTGGAATCTCAATGTTGTTTTAATTTGCATTTCTCGAATGACCAGTGATGGCGAACATTTCTTCATGTATTTGTTTGCCATTTGTATATCTTTCTCAGAACTGTGTGTTCATCTCAAATGCCCATTTTTGGAGAGGGTCTTTGAATTTGAGGGGCTTGATGCTTTTCAATTTTTATATGTTCTGGACACAAATCCTTTGTCTGGGGGGTTGCTGGCTAAAATTCTTTCCCACTCTGTATGTTTTCTTTTCACTCTGTTGGTGATTTCCTTTGAAGTGCAGAAACTTTTCAATAATATGAGATCCCATTTGTTGATTCTTTGAAGTGTTTCCCATGCAGTTTGTGTTTTGTTCATGAATTCTCTGCCTACCCCTATGTCTCCAAGACTTCTACCTACCTTGTCTTCCAGTAGATTTAGCGTTTCTGTTTTAATATTTAGGCCTTTGATCCATTTAGACTTCAGTTTTGTGCATGGTGATAGGCTTGGATCCAGTTTCAGTCTTCAGCACGTAGAGAGCCAATTTTTCCAACACTATTTATTAAAGAGACTATCCTTCCAGTGGACATAGTTAGCCCCTTTGTCAAATATCAGGTGGCTGGGTGTCTTTGTAGCTGTGCTTGCATCTTCTAATTTGTTCCATTGATCCTCAGGTCTATTTCTTTGCCAGTACCATGCTGATTTTATCACTATGGCTTTATAGTACTGTTTCAAGTCAGGAATTGAGATGCCTCCTGCCTTGCCTTTGTTGCCTAGAATTGCCTTTGCTATTCTAGGTTTCTTCTGTTTCCAAATGAATTTTAGTAGTGTGTTCTCTAGATCTGTGAGGTATGTCAATGGTATTTTGATTGGGATTGCATTAAATCTGTATAACAGTTTTGGGAATATGGTCATTTTCACAATGTTGGTCCTTCCTAGCCAAGATCAAGGAATATCTTCCATTTTCTAATATCCTCTTCAATCTCCTTTTTAGCATAGTATAATTTTCAGCATATAGGTCTTTTACAGTTTTAGTTAGGTTGATTCCTAAGTATTTCATTTTTTTAGATGTTATTGTAAAGGGTGATATTTCCATAATTTCTCTCTCAGTGAGTGTTTTGTTTGTGTACAGGAATGCTAGTGATTTTTGAGCACTGATTTTGTATCCAGCTACACTGCTGAACTTGTTTATTACCTCTAGTAGTCTTTTAATGGAGATTTTTGGGTCTTCTATATAGAGTATCATGTCATCTGCAAATAGTGATAATTTAATTTCTTCCTTTCCTATATTTACTCCTTTTACTTCTCTCTCTTGTCTGATTGCCCTGGCTAGTGTTTCCAGAACTATATTGAAAAGGAGTGGTGATAGTGGACATCCTTGTCTTGTTCCTGATTTTAAAGTGAAAAAGCTTTCAGTTTTTGTCCATTTAGTATAATGTTGGCTGTTGGTTTGTCATAGATGGCCTTTATAAGGTTGAGGTAGACACTGTATTCCGAGTTTCTGAAGGGTTTTTATCATGAACATGTGTTGGACTTTGTCAGAAGCTTTTTCTGCATCTATTGAGATGACCATGTGGTTTTTGTTTTTGGATCTGTTGATGTGGTGTATTACATTTATTGATTTGCATATGTTAAACCATCCCTGCATTCCTGGAATGAACACCACTTGGTCATGATGTATAATCTTCTTGATGATTTGCTGCATTCTATTTGCCAGTATTTTGTTGAGAATCTTTGCATCAATGTTCATTAGTGAGATTGGCCTATAGTTCTCTTGTTTGGTTGGATCTTTCTCTGGTTTTGGTATCAGAGTCATACTTGCCTCCAGGAATGATTTAGGGGGGATTGCTTTCTTCTCAATTTCACTAAAGAGTTTAAGAGTTTAGGAGTACTAGCATCACATCTTCTCTAAATTTCTTGTAGAATTGAGCTGTGAATCCATCAGGACCTGGACTTTTCTTTTTTGGTAAGTTTTTAATTACATTTTCAATTTCAGCAGCTGATATTGGGTTGTTCAAAATTGCTATATCTACTTGGTTGAGCTTTGATAGTTCACATGTTTCTAGAAATCTGTCCATTTCCTCTGTGTTTTCCACTCTATGTGAGGAGAGATTTTCAAAGTAGCTATTCATGATCTTTTGAATTTCCATGGGATCTGTAGTAATTTCTCCCTTTTCAGTTCTTATTGCATGAACTTGAGTTTTTTCTTTCTTTATCTTGATAAGATTAGCTAGGGGTTTGTCAATTTTGTTCTCTCAAAAAACCAGCTTTTCGATTCATTAATTCTTTGTATTGTTTTTTTAGTTTCAATTGCATTAATTTCTGCTCTAATCTTTACAATTTCCTCTCTTCTATGAGCTCTGGGTTTAGCTTGTTCTTTTTCTAGAAGCTTGAGATGGAGCATTAGGTTGTTTATTTGTGCTTGTTCTGTTTTCTTGATATGACAGTTTATTGCTGTATATTTCCCTCTTAAGACTGCTTTCATTTCATCCCACAGATTACAGTATGTTGTTTCTATATTTTCATCAAATTGTAGGTATTGCTTTATTTCTTCTTTAATTTCATCTGTAGCCCACTGGTTGTTCAAAAGGCTGTTATTTAATTTCCATGTATTTATGCAGGTTTTACAATTTATTTTGCCATTAATTTCCAATTTCAGTGCACTATGGTCAGATATTATGCATGGTATGATTTCAATACCTTTGCATTTACTTAAAAATGTTTTATGGGGTAATATATGGTCTATTTTGGAGAATGTCCCATGTTCAGCTAAGAAAGATGTGATTGGGTGGAACACTCTGCAAACATCTACTAAGTCCAATTGCTCACAGGTATGATTCAGTTCTGTTATTTCTTTGCTGACTTTTTGTCTAGTTGATCTGTCTCTTTGTGACAATGGACTGTTAAGATCTCCTGTTATAATTGTGCTCTTGTGTATTTGGTTTTTCATGTCCATTAGTATCTGTCTTATATAGTTGGGTGCTCCTGTATTTGTTGCATATATATTTATAATTGCTAGTTCTTCCTCTTGAATTTTACCACTAACAAGTATATAGTGACCTTCTCTATCTCTTTTAATCATTTTAGGTTTGAACTTCACATTGTCTGCAAATAGAATAGCTACCCCTGCTTTTTTCTGGGTTCCTGTTGCATGGAATACTGTTTTCCATCCTTTGACTTTTAATCTATGAGTTTCCTTTTGGGTGAGATGTGTTTCTTGTATACAGCATATTGTGGGATCCTGTTTCTTGATCCATTCTGTCAATCTATTTCTTTTTATAGGTGAATTGAGGCCATTTATATTTATGGATATCACTGATATGTACTGGCTCGACTTTGCCATGTTATGTTCCAGTTGTTTCTTTCTGCTTTTCCCCTTATTTAATTGCTTATCCTACCCAGTGGTTTCTTTCTGTTGTTGTTTTGGGGATTGTGGTCATTTTCATCTCTGTCTAGTATGTCTTTCAGTACTGTAAGGTTGGCTTGGTGGACATGAATTTCTTCAGTTGTTCTTTGTCATGGAAGTATCTTGTTTCTCCATTAAATTTGAATGAAAGTTTTGCTGGGTACATCAGTCTGGGTTGAAGGTTGTTTTCTTTCAGGGCTTGAAATACCTCACTGCAAGATCTTCTTGACTTGAGGGTTTGTGCTGAAAAGTCTGCCATGATTCTAATGGGCTTTCCTTGATAGGTGAGTTGTGTCTTTTCTCTGACAGCTTTTAGTATTCTGTTTTTATGCTGTATGTCTGAGATCTTAATTATTATGTGTCTGGGTGTGGATTTATGTTGGTTGTGACTGTTTGGTGTTCTATATGCCTCACTTATCTGCATATCAGATTCTTTCCCCATGTTTAGGAAATTTTCTGCTATTATTTCTGTAAATACTTTATGTATGTCATTTGCCTTGACTCCTGTATCTTTGCTAATGCCCATTATTCTTATATTGTTGCTCTGGGCATCATCATGAAGCTTCTGTATTGTCATTTCATGCTGCTTTGTTATTTTTAAAAGTTCTGTCCTTTCCTGATCACTAATTGTGATCCTGTCCTCAAGGTCTGAAATCCTATCCTTAGCTTCCTTTAGGCGGTTTTCCACACTTTCAAAATAGAATTTTTTGTTTCTTGGATGTCTCTTTGAGTTTGTTTCATGAATTCTGCTTGTTTTCTATATTGTTCAAAGTTTCAATCAGTTTCCCATGCTCATGTACTTTTTTCTCTAGTTCTTCTTTAGCTGCATTCAACAACTCCTTTACTAAAGTTGTTGTTTCTATCTTTACATGGGAGACTACTTCTAACTTGATTTCCTCTATAGCCTGATGGAGTTGTTTTTTTATTTCACTTGCTATCTTTTCAGAGATTCCCAGTGTGTTACTTTTAGGGTCCTCTATTTCGATATCTCCTATACTTGCTTCTGGTGAACTATATGTTTGAGGCTGTATTTTGCTTTTTTGTTTTGTCATTTTCACTCTGCCTGATGTTTTCTATGTGTAGGAGGGGATCACACACATGCTTTTCAGACTCACCAAAGTCTTAAGTTAGTTGGAGGGGGTTTTACTACTGACCCTATTTATCCACTGTATACCTCTATTTTAGGGGTATACTCACCAAACTGATACAGTTAATCTGCTATAGTCCAAGGTTCGCCACCTGGGAGCAAAATTCCAAATTTTTCACACTAACCGGAGCCTGCTAGGGTCTTCCGATATTCCAGGTGTGAGGGTGGGCCCAGCAGAAGCAGTCCAGGGCAGTTTTCAGTCTGGGGCGGGCTTCCGAGATGTTTAAGGTGGCAGGGTGCACCCACAGGGGAGGTTCCAGGCAGCTTATGCCTGAGGCGGGCTTCTGCTACATTCCTAGTGGCAGGGTGGGCCCTCGGGGAGGTTCCAGGCAGCCTATACCTGATGCAGGCTTCCTGGATGTTCCCGGTGGCAGGGTGGGCCCACGGGGGAGGTTCCAGGCAGCTTACACCTGAGGTGGGCTTCCTCGATGTTCCCAGTGGCAGGGTGGGCCCTTGGGAGACGTTCCTGGCAGTTTACGCCTGATGTAGGCTTCTGCTACGTTCATGGTCTCAAATACCTAGGATTTCCTAAGATTCCCACGGGATCAGTTCTGCTGTTTTTTCAGTCAAGAAGGTATATCAGGATGCAAGGGATAATGATTCATCAACAGTTGCAATACCTTGTATACAGGTTAAATGTGATCATTATGTGCTGTGAACATGTACTAATAAAAGTAGAAATTAAGAAATCAGTCACAATACCCTCAGTGACTAGTTGTCAAGCCACAAGGATGCTGGACATAACTATCAAAGCCAAACACAGTGGAATATTTCTTCATAAAGCCAAGAACCGCAGTGCCAGGGCACATCAATTCAGCGCCTTAGGTAGTGTTTTCCATAATATGCTACACAGGTTCCTTCCACTCTGAGTGTTACAAGTTTTTCCTGGGGGCTGCATGACCAGGAAGGATCCTTTGTTTTGTTCACTATGCTTCATTTTAGCAGTTTCATCAGGTAGTAGAGATGTCTTGCCTCATTGTTCACATTAGTGTAAATTGTCTTCTTTTCAGTCACAAATATGAATGCCTCCCCAAATGCTATGATCGTGGCCAGCTCATTGATTGGTAACAACTGTGATTGGATTATAAATCTCCAAGCCAGGCTCAGCTTTCAATGTGCACAGAGGTGCTTTTTCTCCTCCAGTGATGATAAAAATGATGGGTTAATATTTTTTCCTTTTTTCCCCCTCATGCTCTAATTGGATGGACATGAATTACGACAAGGTAGCTTAACCATACCTGTCATTTGGAAGTTGTAATTCTCTCAATTATGTTTTATTAACAGTACATAAACATCTTCAGCAACTCAAATTGCTCAGTTGGCCCAGACGTTTGACATTTTTTTGAAACAAACAGCAATAAGCAAATGTAATTGTTATGGTTTATATTTAAAATGTTTCTGCCAAGTCTCATGTGTTTAGACATGGGGCTTTTGAAGGTTAATTGGATCACAGGGCACCACACTCACTAGTGGATTAATTCACTGATAAGTACATAGCTGAATGTGCCAGTGGGAGGCGAGGGCCTGATGGAAAGAAAGTGGGTCACAGGGCCATGAACTGGGAGGGTTCTTATCCCCAGCCTCTTCCTCTGTTCTTTATTTCCTCCCTTTGCTGCCATGAAGTGAGCATATTTTTTTGGTGAGACCTTTCTGTTATGCTATTTCTGTCTTAAATTCAGTTGGCTATGGACTGAATCCCTCAAAACCACAAGCCAAGTTTAATTTCTCCCTTAAATTATAGGTGTCAGTTATTTTGTCCAAGCAATGGGAAAACTGATTAATACAAGAAGGAAGAAAGGAAGAGAAGACTTAACAAGTCTGGCAGAAGTAGTCTGAAGCTCCAGGCTGGGTTGTTCTGGTGCCTGCTACTTGAGAGGCATGCAGGAGCTGAGGGCCACTGAGAAGAGCAACAAGAGCCACTTGTGAGGCTGTCACTGCCCACATGTCCTTGAGAGAAGGACTCCTAAGAGGTTTGGGCAGGTTCCAGGGGCCACATTAAGGTTAGGTTTCTTAGTGGCTCAACCTGGATTTTCCCTGATTTGAGTTACCACCAAGCCTACATCGGTCTTGAGGTTTTGTTGGACTTCCATGACTGATGTCTAGGGTCTAATCTCTGAAAGGCTCTTCAGATCTGCCACTTCTCTCTGCCATCAAATCAGGTGATGTTGGTGGTGGACCCCAATCCATTACTAGATTTGCCATCCCTCTCTGGGCTTTTTGGGGCAGGTAGTGATTTTTGGCAAGATTAAGACCTTGACAGCAAAAAAAAAAATGCATCTCTTTCATCTTTCTGGGTTTCTAACAATTTTACTCTCAGTTGTGGTGGCAACTATGTGGTATCATATTCTGGAGCACACAGCATTTGCTGGCAGCCTACTACTCTCAAGGAGGAAGTAAGTATATGTTTTAATATATGAAGACCATTATTTAGAACTAATAATGTAGCTCAGTTAATAGAGAGCTTGCCTACTATGTGTGAGGCCTTGGGCCTGATCCCCAGCACTAGAAAAAGGAGACTATTTTGTGGTCCATAGGAAAGAACATCAGCCAGGTTCTCTTTCCTAGGTAGAGGGAGGGAGCAGGAGAGTGCACCAGGACAAGCCTAAGAAGTCTATGCCTTTGGCCTATGGCTTTAAGAGTCTGAGTTCAATAGCCCAGTGAATTTCCCAGTATAGGAACCACCAGTGTACATCTGAATAAATCTAACCACGTCATGGAAGAAACTGACTTCTGAGATTTTGTTCGACAGAAGCTTTTTTGATTAATTTCCAAAGATTTTTTTTAAAATTTTTGAAATCAAACTTAGATGAAAAGAAATCTTAAACCTCTGGAAGCAGTGTGTGTGTGTGTGTGTGTGTGTGAGTGTGTGAAGCCTTGGATCTTGATAGTTAGAGGAGGGCAGTCCCTTTCAGGAATAATAGCTGGGGATAGGCCTATGAATAGTTGAAGAGTGTTTATTTATGCAAAGGCCTAGAACAGTGTGAACATTTATATCATCACCCCAAAGTAGACAATTTGTTTTAGCCCATTCAGGCAGCTGTAACAAAATTCCAAAGACTGATCCATCCCACATTGTTGAAAATGTCAGAATGTCCTTCCTGTTTAAGGCTGAATAGCCCACTGTATGTGTAGATCAAGATTTGTTTATCCATCCAGATTTTTTGGGATGGACACTTGCATTGAACTGCTTCCTTTTCTGGGTTGTTGAACCCAAGTGTGAAAGTACCTGTTCACATCTACTCTGACTTCGGCTGGTTGTGTACCCAGAGGCTAATGAAAAACAGAAATTTATTTCTCACAGTTCTGGCACTAGGAGAAGGCAAGATCAAAGTGCTGGCAGATATAGGGTCTGAGTAGGGGTGGTTTCCAGGTTTCTAGAGCACTGCTTTTCATGGGATTGTCACATGATGGATGGTGCAGGGGCTTCTCTTGAACCCCCCCTTTTTTAAAAATCAGGCTACTAATTACATTAATGAAGGCCCTACCCTTGTTACCTAATCAGTTTCCTAAGTTCCTAGGTACTAACCCATCATCTTGGGGATTAAGATTTCCACACATGAATGGGGAAGATTGGGAAGTGGAGAGCATAACCAGTTAGTCTACTGTACAGTGATAGAATCTGGGAGGGACATATTATACTTATAAGACAGATGGAATTGCAGTGACAGAAATCTACTCCAGCTTTGTTTCCAAAGCAGATTTCAAATTTTCTGAAAAGAAAAAGTCAAGAGAGATTGTGTATTTTCTCCACCATCTGTCCTCTTACTAAGAGAATTTAGATTTGGTATAACATGAAAATGATCAATTTTACCTCTTTGGGACTTTTTTTGAGGCTGGAAGAGTACATTCATTCAATTGCTCATTCATTCATTTATTAAATGTGATTGTAAAACATTTTATGTAGATCAAAATTATTGTCAAAATATGTAGCTATTATCACCTTTTGTAAATGAAATAATATTGCGTTAAAATACACAAAACAATTACTGTTGGAAATAGAGTTGAAACAATATCCATAAGGGTTACTTTACATATCATTGAAACTGTAGAATTAACAATTGTGTAATATATACATACATGTATGTATATATATATATATATGTGTGTGTGTGTGTGTGAAATTAGGTTTATGAAAATAAAAACATTTTCCAGCATGCATGAAATTATTAAATTACCTCAAATAACCTAAAAGAAAAGAAACTAGTTTTTTAAAAAACTAAAAATTAATAAAACAGAAAACCCAACCAATCACAGGAATTATAAAACATTTTCTCAAATAGCTTTTGAGTCCAAGTGGAGTAAAAACTGCAAGTTCAGCTGGAGTAAATAGCAAGATCTCAGAGCCTCATTTTACCCTTACTTAGAATGTTCAGTTAAGGAAATCATGGCGTCATTTCTTTCAGGATCATTAAGAAAATACTAGAATAATCATTTTTAGAATGGTTTATATAAGATTTCTTATATGAAAAGAAAGGGTATTCTGGGGTTTCTAAATATATCTGTTAAATGTTTGAGGATACAAACTTGCCTTTTTTCTCAATTAAAAAGGAATTACTTGTTTCAACATGAAAACAAAGTAAAATTATGCTTAATTTTCAAAGCAAAAGCGGAGAAAATTAAAATGAAACAAAACACTCAACCAACCAGTCACACAAAAAAACCGGAAAGCAAATCCATATCGTACCCTTATGAGTTGGGGCAGGGCATGAACAGTGTTGTATACTCAGCCTCTCCTGGTCTCTCTTTAGCCATGGCCCTGACATTCCCTGAAGGTTTAAGTTTATGTGATTTGCCTGCTGTGTGCACCTAAGTCTGCAGTCCTTGAGAAAGGCTGAGTTTAGGATGTTGCAAAGATTCTTATCATCTTCTTTTTGGCTAAAAGCTGTGACAGATGTCCGCACCCCTTGAGTCCCAGGGCCAGGGCCAGGAACTCTGCCCTGTGTGAAGTAAGTTCAGGTAAAGCCTGTATTGCATGGGTGAGCGGTCACAGAGCTCTGCCAAAATCCTCACGAAAGGTCACTCTTCAGGCTTGATTAAGAGTTACATCTCTCTAAAGCAAACCAGATGGAAAAAAGATGAAGCAATGTTTGATAGCAGTTGTAGATTTGTTAGAATGGCTTCGTTATGGTTTCCTGTAGGCAATGGTATTCTGAGGCTCCTACATACATTTTCTAGTTTTTAGGTATATTTGCATTCATTTATTTATACTTGCCTCATTTGTAAAAGGATTTGAGGCAGTCATGATGGCTGTGGAATACCAATGGATGGGGAATAGTCCTCCCCAGGGGAAAGCAAAGGAGAATTTTAAGATCAATAATAAAACTGACTAAAAGTCAGTCTGCTTTTTATTATCACCAGGATGGGCAATTCTAAAGAATGTCAGTGATAAAACATCCCTCTCTGCCAAGATGGATCACTCCACAGTTTATTTAAAATACAAATGTTCATATCTATATAAAATATGTTTGCATTTATTTTAAATCATGTTTCAAAATTGTGATCATTTTATATAAATTGGAATGTAGTTAGTGGCAATGGCTCATTTGCACTAAAAATTTATTTTCAGTGAAAACCATATGATAGGCCTAAAAAATAATGAGTTTGCTGTGGGCTCAGTGACTTGCTTAGACAAATTGCCTCAGTGAGCTGCCTTTCCCTTCAGCTCACTGATCAGACAACAATCTCACTGTCTACACTCAGTTGCTCAGTTTAAGGTTAAGTCAACTAAAAAAATAAAAATTTTTGGTCTGTGCTGGTATTGCAAACCCGTACAATAGGAAATAGCACTTTTTTTTGGTAAAAAATCATCACATCTAGTGATCAGCAGAACTGACACTGTGCCACATATTTCTCAGTAAATATTTGTTGGCAGAGTCTTTTCCTGAAGTGGTGCCTACCTGTAACTTATCCACATGCTTTTGGTTAACTTTAAGTCAGACTTTAAGCCAATTCCATGTCATCTCCCCATTAGTTCTCCTCTATCAATCCGATTGGGGTGTGCATCCTCCCTTATTGTAAGCGAGGGGAGTCATCCTTTGCTACCATGCCTGCTCACTGTCTCATTTGTGCTCCCTCTTTCCAAGAGAGGAAGATGATGTCTGCAAACAAAGCATTTTGCTCCTTTGTTGTTTTGCTGTGTTGCAGAAGTTATACTAGCTGCAGGAAGCAGGTTGACAAGTCACTGGGTGTGGGAGTGGAGTTGGCCCTTGAATAACCTTGGTTTAGGCTGCACAGGCCACTGACACAGATTTTTAAAAAAATTTTGTGACCACCAGATGTCAGCCCTTTCCTGTGAGTTGGTGCCATTTGTAGACTATGGAGGAGGAGAACAAGTAACCAAGCCCTGCCTGCCAGTCAGTGCCATGCATAGGCCACTGGAAGGAGAACCAGATGCCAGCTCGTTCCTGTGAGTTGGCACCATTTGTGGATTGTGGGGGAGGAGAACAAGAAGCCAAGCCCTCCCTGTGAGTCAGTGCCATGTACAGGCTGCTGGGAGTGTGGGGCGGGAACCAGATGCTAGCCCCTTCTGGTACAGGCTGGGAGACAAGAAGAGCCAATGTCCATATACCCCCATCCCTGTAAGTGACCAGCTGATCTGGAGAAATGTAGCTGAAAGGCTAGTTACCGAGGTAAAATACAACTTCATGTTTGTAGTGTTCAGTGTTTCACTGACTTTGCAAGCCTAAAGCTGGTAGCCTGATCATCTATTCAGAGGATAACAAACGCAGTGTAATATCTATGGGGATCTCCTTCAGAAGGTGGTGGCCATTGTTAACTCCCTATTATCTTGTTTTGAAGTCCTGTATCATTTTCATTGTTTTATTTGTTTTGGCTTTATTCTGTTATCTGATGATATGGGCAGCTATTTCAAAGATAACAAAATATATTATGATAGCCATTTTGGTTTACGATTATCTTGTTTTGAAGTCCTGTATTTTGCTTTGATTTTATTGGTTCTATTCTTTTCTGTTTTGCTTGATTTTACTATATCTGAAAGTATGGGCAACTATTTTGAAGACAACAAGAGACATTATGGTAACCCTTGTTGATTTCCTATTATCTTGCTTTGGAACCCTGTGTCACACTACTTTGTTTTGATTGGCTTTATTCTGTTTCATTTTGCTTGGTTTTACTCTGTTTAAAATACAAATTATAAAAAAAAAGATTTGTGACAATCTGATATCTTGCTTCTCAGGAAAGTTTCAGTCCATTACCTGACTTTCAGGGACAGAGTGATCCACCCTCTGTAGGTGGAGGATCTGCTGTTTCTTCAGGTGCTGAGATGCAGATGATGTGGTAGGACAGTGGGAAGGGATACTTGTGTCACAAAGGAGAGTCAAAAGTTTTAGCACTGGACAGAAAATGTGGTTCCTACCAGTTATGGAAGCTGAAGAGAGGTTTATTCCTTTGATTTCAGTGCAATGCCCTTCCTGTGAGCTGGTCTGTCACCATCAGACTCATGATGAAAGGGACCCACAATAAAACAGAAATCAGGTTGAAACACCCAAGGGCCTCATAGGTGACTAATTCAAAGCAAGTGCTGCAGGGAGGAGTGACATTGTCTGCCATTGCCCTGACTTAGACTGTAAGGGCAAGTGTAGCGCAGACGGATCCTATACCACGGGAATGTGGGAGGAGTGTGGGCTGTGCCCCATCCCTGTCTACACTGCCTGTCAGACCCATCACATGTGCCACAGGGAAGGGGCTTTGACAGCTGAGCCCAGCTGTTAAAGCACAACCTGTACAAATGGTTCAAATGGCTTTGAAAATTTTCAAACGGAAGTGCTGTGAGAACAACACATCTGAGAACGGAGATGGGGCTACAATCTCTTCTACTGCAGACTTTCCTGTTTCTTTCTTTATCTTTTAAGAGAAAAAAAGGCATAAAACACAGTCATGTTCTACCTACCAGATGACAGACTTTGACAAACGTTCGAAGGACTATAAAGGACTGGCAGTGGTATTTAGAAATTGTCAATTGTCTGAAGGAGAAACAGGTCTAAAGGCTTTTAAACAGCTCCTTTGGGGAAGATCATGAATTCAACTTGGTATAACTAATATATTCTTGCAGAAATATTCAAATGCACGATATATTTCCTTTGGTATCCCTTTTCTTACACTCATATCTGGACACTTGAAAGTCTGATTCCCCAGTGTCAGCACACAGCCAAATAGCCAAGCAAATGGCACAGTAGGGGTTATGTGAAAACAATTTAACAACTGGCCAGACAAGCACCAGCCAGTCAAGTGGGGTCCCAGTGAATCAGTGCAGATGTACCCAGCTGGCACAGCTATATCAGTACATTTTACTGAGTGTCAGTCCTGAGCATAACATGGGCCAACCTTGGAGACTTTAGAATATCTTCATTAGCTACTCAATCCTACCAGGATACACGAATAAATTCTATCTCTGTCTTGTCTATCTGCCTCTCTTTTACTGTCACAGGAAAAAATGAGTTTTATGAGCACTAGATTAAATGCCATTCACACCAAGGCCAACATTCTATCAAAGGCACTGAAACATGAGTAGAATAAAATGGGAAATACTGTATCATTACTTCAGGGCTTTTTACATAACTAGTGAACTATAAGTCTATTTCTCTATTACTGAAGTGATCAGTATTCTCAAGTACAGGTACAGTATAAGGGGTTGATCTGTTTCTTTTTGTAATTTGCTCTGTATTTCTATATGGGGTGAGATTCATGGTACAAGTATGCATTGTATCACCAGCACTGACGCCTGCCAGCTGATGACTGTGTGAAGTCTAGATTGAGTTCAGCTGAGAAACCAGACGTGAAAAGAGTCACAGAGGTCAGAATTTCCCAATAGTTTGTCCCTGATTCACTCAACTGTCACAGATGGGTTCACGTTGTGTTGTATCTCTCATCCTTTGAAGTTGTTGTTGGGCAGTGCCTGAGGAGGTGGAGCTCCTGAGCAACCTTCCTCAGAGCTCCTTGGAGCAGAGTCCAAGTGGATTAGAGTCCCCTAGCTTCCCTGCAGTTTCCTTAGGAGGCAAGCATGATAGCGCCATCCATCCCTCATGGCTCCAGGGTGGCATGCTGTGTGAGCTCAGGGTGCTGGGCCGCTGAGAGACTTCCTTCAGCAGCCTCTGGCTGAGTTATGTTGCTGCTGTCCCTTGTGGACAAGGGGCCCAGGGGGCTGTTGAAGGATGTGGCTTTTGTGCCTAATAAGTGAGTGGTTGGAAGTGGCAGAGGGATGGATGTCATCTATGGTTCCTTGTGGACCTAGCTCTAGATCCTATCCTATCATTAGGCTACACACACACACACACACACACACACACACCCCATATTATACCTGTATTCATTTTCTATTGCTGCTGTAACAAACTACCACAAATTTAGTGTCTGAAAAGAACATCCTTCCCTCCACTCCCCTCTTCTTTCCTCTTTTATCCCCTCTTTCTCCCCCCCCCACTCATTTTGTGGCACTAGGGATTGAACCCAGGGATTGTCACACACGCTAAACAAGTGCTGTACAACCGAGTCACACCAGAATTATTACCTGAGGTCACTACTCTGAAAGGGGTTTCACTGAAAATCCAGGTGTAAGGCAAGTTGCACCTGTTAAGGTAGAACCTGTTCTCATCTGTTTTTTTTTTTTTTTTGCTTCTAGAGAATTCTTGCATTTGTTGGCTTGCGACTCCTCTTTCCAGCGAGAAAGCCAATATTATGGCCTCCTCTGGCCTCTCTCTCACTTTTTCCTGTGTCTCTGTTGCCTCACCTCCTTCTGTGACTGAGACTGTGCTGCTTTATAAGAACCCCGTGGTTACACTAGATCCACACCTAGATTCATATTCCCATTCCACAATCTTTAATTTATTTTCACTTGAAGGGTTCATTTTGTTATGTGAAATAATGTACTTGTGGATTCCATTTTTATGGGCCATGACTCAGCCCATCACGTATGTGATGGCCAGCCCTGTGCATTTTGCAGATGATTAGTTGTAAAGGATGACATTCATGCCATCTAAATTGGAATATTATCATTATTTGAAATCTATTCCCATCGTTAAAGACATTTCAGTATGACACTGACTTTACATGCAAAGAATGTAAGATTTACTTTAAACGTAATCTTAACTATTGTGGATTTTTCAAAAGCTTGTAAAATGGTTTTAAAATTTGAGTTATCCAATTATGCAAACCCACTTTCTCATTGATGTAACTTTCACAAGTGTGAAACACCATCACTGTGTATAGGTATTTCAGCCTTAAAATATAAGAAAGTTGTAGTTGTTATATTCATGGAGGCAAATTCAAGATTCTCATAAAAATGTGAAGAATAAGGTTGTTGGGAAAGTTTCATTCAAATTCAGTATTTAATATCTTCTCATATTTTGTAATTTTTATCATATTTATGTATAAAATAATAATGAAAAAGTCATAAAGTTACTCTTACACCAAGTTTCAAAGAGATATACTCACATGTCCCCAGATTATCTGATTGCTATTTTGAATGTTTTCATATTGTATGATGTTATCCTTTGGAGTTGGGAGCAACTCAAAGCAGTTTCAAAGAAAAAAGGCTATACTGGCCATAATCCCAACATAAGATTGATTTCTATGTTTAGAACCTGCAATATAGTAAAAGCCTTATTTTGACCCCAAAAAAGAAGCAGCTAGCTTTATTCAGAATATTGGCCATTTTGCATTATTACTAGGACATGTTGAACAAATTCTTACCATGTACAGGGTACCCAAATATTAGTCTTTGTGTCTCATGTTTTTGTCTTTCCAAATAACCTTGGAAGTTTCTTTAGATTTTTCTTCTTTTATACAGTTTTTTTTTTCAGTTTATACTTTTTTTAATTTAAAGAGAAACAAAAGCATGTAAAGGGTAGAGAAAATACACAATTTCAAAAAAAAGATAAGCAATAAGAAATCACTAGTTCATACATTACATATTGTCCTCTTAAATAGTTGTCCAAGTTACAAAATTAAAGCATACAAAGTAGATATTCAAACAGTGAGAATGTAAACAGCTATGCATGCATGAGTCTCTACATGTATTTCTAGCCTTTCTGTATTAGAGGGAAAAACAAAAATTCCTATAAAAACATGAAACCAAAACATCGTATAAAACCACAGTACATGGTAGTCTACAATGATTACTTTGTTGTTTCTTATTATCTTCAATAGAATTGTCTATATCATCAGGCATAATTGAATATAGCAGTATAATTGAATATAGCAGTACATAACAATATCAGTAAAAATAAAATATTGTAGACAGTATAAAACTTCAAAGGTAGGTAATAATCAAACCAGAGTGGATATTCTAGTGAATCTTGTCATCTCCAGTGCAGTTGCCTATACGCTCAGACTTGATACTATCAATCATAATAGCTTTGAATAAAATCTGTCAATACAAAACAGTGATCTAACAAACCAGATTCGATTATAATCAATCATGGTAAAACAGTGTAGGTTATACAGAGCTTTAGATCAAGTTAATAGGAAATTAAGGATGATTACCGTACTATATCCTGTTATTTTTGGGATTACTTCTGTGCCCTCAAATCTAGTACAGGTAGAATGACTGGAACAGAATATAATACATCTAAGCAGAACAGTGTGAGAAATGTGGGTTTTAAATCCTGGTGCACTATTAACAATATAATGTATCAAGGCCATCTATGTTAGAGATTCTAGCCATCCTTCTGTGCCTCATTTCTGCTATGATATTTTTCTGTCTTTTTTGTCTACTTTTCTCCTTCATTCTACTGCCTGCCCCACTCATTGAGGCCTTTCTAACACTGTTCCTAAAATCCTGGTATTTTTTTCTTTCTCTCTAGAATGTCCTTCGGTAATCTCTGTAGGGTTGGAGTGGTGGTCACAAACTCACCCAGTTCCTCTTTGTCATGGAAGCATCTTGCTTCTCCATTAATTTCTAGTGACAATTTTGCAGGGTACATCAATCTGGGTTGGAGGTTATTTTCTTTCAGGGCTTGGAATACTTCACTCCAAGCTCTTCTTGATCTGATGGTCTGTGGAGAAGTCAACTGTGATTCTGATGGGATTCCCTTTATAGGTAATCTGTTTCTTTTCTCTGACAGCTTTTAATATTCTGTTTTTATATTGAATTTCTGGTATCTTGATTATTATATGTCTGAGTGTAGCTCTGTTTTGGTTGTAGGTGGCTGGAGTTCGGTATGCCTCACACAACCGAATATCCTTTTCTTTTCCCATGCTTAGGAAGTTTTCCTTAATTATTTCCGTGACTGGCCTTTGTAATTCACCTGTTTGTATTCCTGCTTCTTTGTTCACATTTCTTATTCTTAAATTGTAGATTCTCTTGTCATCTTCTAGCCTTTGTATTGTTACTGCCTGTTTCCTTGTTATTTTTTAAGAGATCTTTCCTTTCATGTTCACACATTGCAAACTTGTCTTCAAGTTTTGATAGTCTATCCTTAGTTTCTTTTAAGGAGTTTTGCCAGCTTTCAGTGGAGTTTTTAATTTCCTGGTAATCTCTTTGAATCTGCTTCATGTATTCTATATTTTCTTTATATTCTTTATTGAATGTTTCTCTCCTTTTTTTGTGTTCCTCCCTTCTTCTGTCTGTATCTTCCTGAGAGATGCTTCCTGAGAGCATTTCTTTTATTACTCTACTCATACCTTTCTTTATGTGATTTAATATTTCAGTTTTGAGCTCATCTACAAGGTCCCTGAAGATATCTCTTAATGTCCATTGAAGCCTTGTCTGATGTTGTGTGTTTACCACCTTCAGTCTCCCTCGTTTTTCCCTCTCCTGGATCAGTGCTCTCAGGGTTCTGGGCTGGGGGCCTCTTCTTGTGTCTCTCTCCTGTCATGGTCCTGGCTTCCTCCACACAGTTGTACAGTGCAGGTCCAAGCCCCCTTCCCTGTTGGCTACGTTTCCTCCGAAGCACACTGGTGAGGGACCTCCGCCCTCTCCTGCCTGCTCTTGTCACTAAGATGTAAGCAGGTGCTGTGTATGCCTGCCCCTCCCCACTGGGCCAGTCAAACTTCAGGGGCCTTCACCCCCTTATTGTGTGCTAGGTGCAGGGAATCGATTTGGGATGGCTTATTGGGTCCCAGCCAGGGACACAGCCCATTCCAAGCAAATCCCATGAATCTGCTCTGGGGAGGGAGCAACAAACTGAAGTCCTGTTGCTCCCAGTTCAGGCTCCTCCTAACTGATTCCAATATGTTGCCCATTTGGTAGCACCCTTCCCACGGGGGGGGGGTCCTCATTCCCAGCACTGACGGTGGATTAATGAAGGTCCCTTCACTGGCTCCGCTCTCTGTTGGGCTCACCAACCCCCGACTTCAGCACTCCTGTGGCTTCTGTGAGTGGCAGCAGGAATGAGTTTGGGCAGCTCTTCCGGCAGCATGGATTCAAGCTGGTGCAAATTCAGGCCAGTGCAAACTTGGCGGGTCACAGCAAAAATGCTGTGTCCCATAAATTTTAGCGGTTTCAGTTGTAGTCCTGATGTGTTTGATGAGCTTTTTTATGTTTTAATTTCTTCCTGTATCAAGAGGATCCATCTCCCTCTGTCTGGGTCTCTCCAGGATGTTTTATTCTGGCATAAGAGTTGTTTCTCCTGGGAGGCTTTGTATTTTGTTGCTCACTGATCAGCCATCTTGACTTCTTCCAGTTTTAGATTTCTCTTTGATTTTAAAATAATTCTATAAGTTCCAAAAAGTTTGGGAGAAAATATTTAAAGAAGTAATATTCTAGCAAGGACTTCAGCAGACTCAGGTTTGTAATTCAGTAAACCATCAGAAATTACTCTTAACCCTATGGCCTGAAATGGTGCTTCCATTCAGTGACTCATGGGCAGGGAGACAGGCAAAGGGGTGTAGGGAAAGGCAATCTTGACTAGATAAGAACAGAGCTTGGATCTGGAGCACTTCTGTACTGTTGTAGTTTGGATGTAGTTGAGTGTGTTCTCAAAGTGTCCATGTGTTGAAATTTAATTCCCATTGTGAGTAAGAAAGTGGAAATTAAAAAAAAAAAGTAGAAATTTCATTTGAGGTAATATTTGGAGGTGGAGATTTGAGAAGTGATTAGGATCGATAAAGTCACCGGGGGAGAGGACCTGGAGGATGGAGGCACATGTACTCCCTATCTTTTGTCATGTGAAGCATTCACTTCCCATTACCATGACAAAAAATCCAAGACTGTAAACTTACCAAGCGAAAAGGTTTCTTTTGGCTACTGATTTTGGAGGTTCTAGTCCAAGACCAAGTGGGCCTGTGGTGGTGGTTCTGGGGGGGGTATTGGCAGGGAATGTGGTAGAACAAAACCATCCACCTCATCACCAGGAATTAAAAAGAGAGAGGAAAGGGCTAAAGTCTCACAACCAGTTTGAGTATACTTTCTCAATATCCTAAGGACCTCCTGCTAGGACCCATTATCTCCCAGTAGCACCATCTGGAAGACCACACCTTTGACACATGGATCTTTGGGGGACACTTCACTAAACCAGAGCAGATGACCTGCATTGCTTAGGAGCAAGAAGGCCATCACCAGGTGAGGTCCCTCAGCCTTGGACTAGAATCATAAGCCAAAAATTCATAACTTATTTTCCCGATAAGTTATATAGCCTCAGGTATTTTGTTAGACGACAGAAAACTGACTAAGATGCTTTCCAAGAGGTAAAGAACCCTCTCAGCCTGTGCTTGGCTTATTGCCTTTGTGGGAATATTTCTTTTGTTAAAGCCCTATGTATCTTCCTTTGTTCTGCTTAAATACACATATCATGTGGCACTGGGCCAGTGCTACTGCTATATCTGTCCTCTGTGGGGAGCACACAGGGTCATTCTACTGTGGCAGGGGCATCTGGAGTTAATTGTCCCGCCCTGGCTGTTGCTAGAGACCTGCTGGCCACAGGGTAAGATGTGTACTGTTAAGCCTGAGCTTGATCTGTCTCTTCTCTTTACAAGTAAAGCAGTGCTCTCTTTATTGCCTGGCTGTGTTTTCCTGTGTAACTCCAATAGCATGCTCAGTGGGCATATGTGTATGGGCTTCTGGTGGTTGGCACAGTGATGTTCTTTTCTATCCTCCATGTAGTTGAGTCCTCCGTTAGGGTGGAAAATGGTTGTGCATCCTCTGGGATGGATAACTGGTGCATGGGAATTCTGCAGATCAGGAAGCATAGTGGCAGCCTCTCTGCTGTTCAGGTAACCCTGGGAGAGAGAAGCCAAGAGTAGCTTCTATAGCCCCACCAGGCATAGGCCACAGGGAAAGCCAGACATGGGGCACTGAGATAGCTGCCAGACTTCATCTGTTTTATGCTTGTCTCTTTCCAAGCCTGCCTCTCTTCTACAGCTCTGTCATCCCTGCCTCCAGGATCTACAACCTGGCCCCACACTGAGCTTTCAGCCCCTTTTCAGCTATTGTGGTAAAGACACAGCTTCGTCCAGATAGTCTTTCTGTGCTTGAAGCCAATGCAAATTTGTTCAGTCTTTTTCCCCCTGTCTGATCTTGCTGTCTACCACCTTCTATCCCCAGATCAATGTTTTGGATTCCTCTGATTATGACATGGATGACATGTACAATAACTATGGCTCTTTCATTCCTGCTGAGAAATGCAGGGTCACAATTCTTGATATGAAGCAAATGTTTGACAAGTACCTGTTGGTGGAGCCAATGGATAAATGAAATGAATCTTCTGCAACAGATTAGACTGCATATGAAACCTTCTAAAAAAAAAAGTAACAGGAAGTCAGGAAGTGAAAAGTCTTTAGGTTTTATTTTTCTGATTTACTCTTTTTCACCTAGTTTAGAACTTAAACAGTTTATGTTCATTGTGCCTATTTTTAAAAGTTACAGAAAAACCTAAAGAATAAAGTAAGGATTATTTATAATCTCTAGTCTTAGAGATAATCACTCATAACATTGGGTATATTTTTGAGTTTTTTCAGTATACACATGTATAAACCAACACACACATACACACATATACACACAGTCAGCTGTCTGCATCCAGGGGTTCCACATTTGCAGATTCAAAATATGCAGACTTGAAAATACGTAGGGCTGGGAGGCATAGCTCAGTGGTAGAACACTTGTCTGGTGCACATGAGGCCTTGGATTTCATCTCCCAACACTGCAAAAAAATTGTATTTGTAATTAATAGACTGTTTTCTTGTCATTATTTGTTAACAATACAGTGTCCCAACTTTATATAGCATTTACATTGTATTAGATATCGTAAGTAATCTAGACCTGCTTTTTTTAAAAAAGGGGAGGATGTGTATAGTTTATACTATACAAATACTGCAGTTTAAGTAAGGGACTTGAGTATACAGGGATTTTGATACCCTTGAAAAGTACTACAATCTATCTATATGTATATATATAATATTTTAAAGAAATATTATTCTGTGATGCTGTAAGATGTGAATATTAAAATGTTAATTAATATAGGTCAACCATCATCTAAATATGTGTGTATGTTGATTATTTTTATCACACACATATATTCAACACCCCACAACTCTAGCCCTTGCTGGCTGACCCAAGGCCCGAGGGTCAGACAGGATGGGCCTATCTGGATTCCTCCTTTGGAGGCTCTTGAATGAGTTAGTTACCAACTCATAGAGGACCAGTGTCTACCTTGCTCTTCTCCTTTACCTTATAGAATCATCGGGAAGGTGAGAGATAAAATGTATGAAGTGTCAGTTATAGCTCCTGATGCTACCAGTGATTTCTCAAACGTAATTTCCTTTTCTTTTAAACTCTTAGTTACAAAAATGATTCATAACTGTGAGTTCTTTTTAAGTGAAAAGATCCATTTTATGAATAGATGAGCTGAAATCACTATTGTTTTGATCGTTGTGTCAAAAGTGTGTCATCACCAAGCCCTCGGAGTTTGCATAAGTTGCTGGCTGACAGGCAGTCAGCATGGCAGCAGTGAGGCTGCTCACCACACCTGGTTTCTTTCTCTCCTACAGGTGCACAGGCAATCAGCTCAGGCTCATCATCTGCCATATGAACACAGCAGACAATAATTACTAACCAGCGTGGGCTGCTGCCCTTGGTCTGCCTTAGCTGTTCTCCTTGTATCAGATGCTGGGAGCCATGCTGGGGTGGGGAGAGCAGAGGTGGAACAATGGTGAGCCCTCCTTGAGGCCCACCAGTGTATAATTATTCTTGTAGGTATTAAGATTGAAACTGTCATCATCCATGACAAATATTTATTAAGCTCCACTTTGGGTTTGGTTTCTCAGCATAATGAATGAGGTGGCAGGAGGTTTTAGGTTAACAGGCCCCAAATCTATTTAACAGCTGAATGGACATCAGAATTAGGTGACAGATGAATCGTGTGGAAGTCAAGGCAAGAAGTGTTTCCTGAAGTCAGTGTAAGCACTGAGATGATGTTCTCAGCATTATTTCCTACACTTTTCATTCCCCATTGTCCTGAGGACCCTGTAGATGCCTATTTGGTGAATGCTTGCTAATTTGTTGTCTTTTGTAGGTTAGCTTTATGTAAGCATGCAAAAAACGAGTTATCATTGTGGCTAGGGTAAAGATGTCTGCATTTTCACCTCAGGCCAGGAAGGAATTTAGAAGATTAAACATAGATATGTGTGAGCAGGCCCTTGGCTGCTCAGGTGTCCCTTGTGCATAAAGCAGTTCATTCTCGAGTTCATGTGCCTCAGTTCTATCACATCTCGGGGAGAGCCAGAGATGGCAGAGATTCAGTTTGGATGTAAAGTAATTAGAGCCACAAGGCCTAGGTTTGGCCTTCTTTTGCCAGTGGACCAGTGTGTATTATTAATTGTATTTCTAGACTCTTGTCTTCTGAGAGGTGAGTGGGGAGGTTGTGGAGGGAATAATGACAGAGTTGCTTCCTTTAAATGCTCTCATCTGCAAAAGGTGTGGGTTGGTGTTGGTCTGTGGGTGGGCCCAAGGGAGATTTTTGAAGTTGAGGTCCCAAGGCTAAAGAACACACATGTGCAAGACATCAGCAGCAATAGCAGGTAGTACGAAGCAGAACAGAACACAAGAGCCGCTGTGTCTTTGCTGTGTATTTTTTATACAGGTCGTTATCACCTATTTACATTCTTACATGCTGACCTCATTGGCACATGTGTGGTTGTCCACTGCTAAGTCATGGTTATATAATTCTGGCCTAATATGCACCTGCATGATAACAGGGTGATGTCTTCAGGGTAGTTTAGAACCATCCTTACATGCCTTGAGCTTTGACTCAGTCTAAGCAGTTCCCCACAGTTGAGTTGTCCAGCTTGGTCTCAATGGCCCTTTCTTGAGACAGATAAATGGTTGCAGTCCAGGATCTGAGGGGGCAAGAGGGAGCAGAGTTGCAATAGAGGATTGAAAATGGGAGAGTAAATATGGCACAGTCTATCAGTGACTCAAGGTCCTTCTAGTCGGTCTTTGGGAGTCCCCAGAAAATAAGAAGGATGCAGTGAACAGCAGGGAGAAGAGGCCAGCATCAAGGAGGAAATTGCGTTTTCTTATTTTTCCTTTCTTTTTTTACTCTGACATCTCTCAGTTATGTGGCCTTTTTCTAGCCTAGGGCTGTGAATAGAACTATGAGGACTCAGGAGTGGCAAATAAATTCCCTCCTGCCCCAGCATGTGTGGGTGTCCATGTTGGCTGAAGGGTAGTGGTGGTTTGCTTTACCATCTAGCAGAGTGATTTCTCGGGACTCACATATATCAGAATTGCTGGGGCAGCTTGCTGAGCTCATCTCTGTAGCTCATTTTAGTGCATCTGGGGTCAGGCCAAGAATGTGCATCTCTAGCAAGTTCCCAGGGGCTGTTGCTGCTGCGGGGTGACTGCACTTTGAAGCCCCCTGCTCCAGATCCTCTTACTTATCCTGTGGTCCCAGAACAGTGCATTAGTGTCACCCAAGAGCTTGTTGGGAATGCAGTCTCAGTCTTTCTCTAAATTCCTGAAACAGATCCGGCCCCCTAACAAGCTCCTGGGGACCCACCTGCACACGGCAGTCAGAGAATACTGCTGCAGAGCCCCAGAACCTTTAGTCATGGCATGGTGAGGAGCTTTTCACAAAGCCTTCCATGGCCCCTGCTCAAGTCTTGGCTTCTGCTACTGAGGCAAGAAATGAGGTGAATCTGACTGTGACAAGAGAGACCTTGGCTTCTGTCTCCAAGTGCCATATAGCACTTTCTTCTCTATGCATGTTCCTGTAGTCTGTGTGGAGCTGTCTTTCCAGCAGTGCTGCTGACTGTGTCCTCCTGACCACATCTCGAGGCACAGGGCCAGACCCTTTTCTGGATGGAGCCCCCTCCAGTGCCAGGCTGGAGACTCCTCAGCTTAGATATGACTTTCATCAGACCCTCTGCTATCTTGGATATAAAAAATATAAAGAACTTTTATCATCAGTCATAAGGCTAGCAATCCAATAAGAAGATGAACAAAAGATTTTGATAGATAGGACACAGAAGATACACAAAATGTCAGCATAGGAAAATATGCTCAACATTATTTGTCAAGAAGCAAATATGAATACTGTAAAACCCTAATGGAATATTACCATACTACACTCATCAGACTGGTAAACAAAACAACAAATCCACAGCTGCATCAAATATTGGGGATGATATGGGGTGATGGGAATACTGCTATAGCAAATATAAAATGTATAGTCATTTTGGCAGTTTCTTAGAAACTTAAACATTCACCTGCCATATGGCAGATCCCTTCCACTCAGGTTTACCCAAAGAAAGGAAACATGTATCCATAGAAAAACTTGTACACATGTATCTCTATCAGATTTCTAGTTTCAAACTGAAAACAAATGTCCATCAAGGGGAGCATAGATAAGTGTAGTATAGCTGTGTAGCAGAAGACCATTCAGCAGTGCAAAAAAAAAACTACCACCGATCCACACAACAACACAGGTGAATCTCAAACTATGTAGGCTGAATGGGAGACCTAGACTAAATAGAATCCCTACTGTATAACCTCATTTATGGAAGCTCTGGGAAGTAGGAAGCAATCTGTGGTGACAGGAAGCAGATGAGTGTGCTGAAGGGGTGGATGAGATGGGGTGAAGATGCACGGGAAATCTGGAGGGCAATGGGAATGTTGGTGATGGTTTCAAGGTGGCCTGTGCATACCAGGCTGGTCTTATTGTGTATTTTCTGGGCTTCCATTATACCTCAATAAAGCTGAGACCTGTGTGCCCCGTTTCATTGTCCTTTGGAATAATCTGAGCTGAGTAAGTGATGAGAAAGTTGCCCTGAAGTTGTCTGATGTTAAGAGAGCATAAAAGTTACCACAAGCTATGGCTGACCAACTCAGGACCCTGGATAAAGCAAGGCAATTTTACCAGACTTTCACTGGCCCCGTGCTGGCCTCAGAGATGTATAACGTGAACAAGACATAGTAAGAGTTACTAAAGCAGGAAACAGAGAAAGGCACCAGAATGACTAGCAGGAATGCCTTAGCTGCTGGCAGGTACTAGACATGGAAGTTCTGTTTATTGGGCGACGCAGAACTACTTGCCTCCTGCAGAAAAGGAGTAGGGAGTATCAAGGATTAGATAACCCTTGCTTAGTCGTGTTGTATCATCTTGGTTATTTACCTCTTTGAATGTCAGTTTTCTTATCTGTTAAATGGAGATAATACATGAATAAATTTTATTTTAAAGAGAAGTTTAAGATTCATAGAGAAATTATGCAGAAAGTACATACCCCTGTTCCCTCCCTGATTTACAGTTCTATGGGTTTTGACAAAAGCATGTTATACATTTATCATCACAGTATCAGAGCTGTTTCACTGCCCCCCAAACCCCTTAAGTCCATGTGTTCATCTCCCTTGCTCCCTCCCCCACATCTCCTGGCCACCACTGAACTTTTCACTGTCTCCATAGTATTGTCTCCAAGAATGGCTTATGCTTGGAATCATACAGAAGGTAATCACTTTAGATTGACTTCTTTTACTTTAAGTGTACATTTAAGATTCTTTATGATAGCTCACTTCTTATCATTTAATAATACTGCATTACAAGGATGTGCCTATCTGGTTTTCCATTCATCTGCTGAAAGTCAACCAGGTTACTTCCAATATTTGACAATGATGAATAATGAATAAAACTATTACCAATATGTGTGTACTGGTGTTTGTTGATTTGTTTGCAGTTCATACTTTTGGGCGTGACTGCTGGAAAGAAGGGTAAGCCTGAGTTTAGCTTTGTAAGAAACCACCAACAGTCTTCCAAAGAGGCTGTGCCATTGTGTGCTCCCACCAATGACAAGAGAGAAGTCCTGTTGTCCCGTCCCCTTGACTGTGCTTGGTGTTGTCAGCGCCTCAAGTTGAGGCCACCACGGGATTTTCAAGAGCGCTGAATGCAGAGGTGAGGGCGAGGCTGTGAGCTCGAGGCCTGGATCTGCAGTGCTGCTCAGTGTCTCGCAGTGGTTGTGATCATTTCTCAGTGCTTTTCCTCCCCGGCCCCTGCCCTTCTGCCTATTTCAACCCTCTCTTTTATTTGAGGTCCAGCTCTAGGTCCTTAATCTCTTTCCCCTTCTCTCTGAAAGCCTCTTCTAAGCCCTTGCTGTTTCTAATCACAGCACAGACATCTTATGGTTCGGCGATTGTCTTGAGGATCCAGAGAAACAGACCAACAGGATGCATGTAGATGAACACATAGGTAGAGAGAGAGATTTATTTTAGGGAATTGTCTGCATATGCAATGCTCGAGGTGATGAGTGCACCCTGCAGTGATGGGTGGCAGACTGGGGAAAGCAAAGGGCCCCTGGTGCACCCCATGCCTGAAGGTTCCTGCTGTGGAAATCCCTCTTGCCCAGGGGAGGTCAATTCTTTTTTTGGGGGGAGGCTCCAGTGGTCTGGATGAAGCCCACTCTCATTGGGGAGGACAATCTTTTTCACTCAGTTTACTGATTCAAGTGTTAATCTCATCTGAAACACCCTCAAAGAAATGCCCAGGATGACGCTGACAATATACCTGGAATGCACTGCGGCCAGCTGTATAATATAAAACAAACCATCATAAGTATGTTGATGGTGGTTTGAGAGCAAGTTGTCTTGTTCTGCTTGCTTGTCCTGGGTAGCTCGGGCATTGGGCAGGAGCCTGGTGAATGCTGGCTGAGAGGCAGCTTGAGGGAAGGACATCTCCAATCCCATAATTTCAGACCCAGCATGGGGATGAGGGGCAGTGGAAAGGGTAGGTGACCATCATATTCCCAGCATGATTATTTAAATGAAGGTGTTCCTGCTTGAAGGACTTCATTGTAAGGGTTAATTCTGAATTAAATGAGAAATTTAAACACACTTTTAAGGCATTTCCAAGTGAATCAGGAAGGTAAATTATTAGCCATTATAAAATTGTGGTTACCCTTATTTACCCTGCCTCCTCCTATTCTTTTTTTCCCTCTTCACTTTGAGAGCAGTGGAAAATAACAATGAGCTGAAAAGAAACACAAAAGGTTCAAGTTTTTGAGGAAGACAGATCTTCGTGATTATTACATTGTGGATTGTTATAAATGGACTTCTGAGTTCCAGTGAGAATTAAGTTTGGGGAGGCTGTGTCCTTGTCACTGTGATGGTGTAATCTGTTTTGGCCTATGTCCTATCTCCCTGCAGGCTTGCCCTCTCCAAACTTGTTCCTGCTTCCTGTATATTGGGGTCCCCATGCTGTGAGATTAAAAGGCTAAAAGTACAGTGGACACATAGGCAGAGACCAAGGGGACTTGGAACTCACCATCCAGTGACCAGGGCCAGGCAGATGTTGGCTCATAGCAAGAGAACAGAAATATTTAGCTTAACAAATTGGGCCATTTGGAGCAACAACTGACTGAAAATACTGCTGAATAACAAGTGTGCAGAGCTATAGGTTCTTTAAAGGAATAAGGTACGATTGGGAGGGATATGAGATTGAATCAGGAAACCCGGTGCGAGGCGTCAATCTGCTGTACTCATGTGTTTGTTATCTCAGGTGAGCTCCTCAGTCTCTCTGAATCTATGTCATTTCTAAAACACAGATAATAATTATGGTGCCTCTCTGGATAGATGGAGCCATTAAATGAGCTACCACTTGTGAAAGCTTTATATCAGTGTTCCCGGGCTCTACTTTATTATTTTAACTAATGGGAAAGCTGAAGTTCAGCAAAGCTGTGTAACTTAAAATTGAAAACTTCAAAGCTTTGTCTCACTTTTCAGGGCCCTGTTGTAAATGAGTTGATGATGATAATTGCTAACATTTACTTAGCAGTTACTATCAGGAACTGTGTCAGGAACTGTATGTAGGGCTTTGTGTACATCTCTCCTTTGCAAAAACCTCACAAAGTTGGTACTGGTATCAGTTTCCTCATCAGCCCTGCAGATTCCCACGTTTAGTGGTTGAAACAATACCTGCTTATCATACAGTCTGTAGTTGAGAAGTCTGGGTGTGATGTGGCTGAATCCTCTGCTCAGGTCTTAGGCTCAGGTGAAGCATTGGCTGAACTCTGTTTTTTTCTAGAGTCTTCTTGGGGAAGACTTCCCTTCCCAGCTTGTGTGGGTTGTTGGTTGAATTTAGTTCCTCACTTGTAAGGCTAAGATCCCTGTTTCCTCACTGGAGGCCAGCTCAGTCCTGGAGAGCATGTCCTCATGGCCCCTGTAGGAGGTTTGTAGCATGCTTGCTGCTGATTCTTGGGCAACAGCAGCAGTGTATTACTGTGACTTCCTCCCCTGGGAACAGCTGGAGAAAATTCCCAAGTATTTTGAAGTGCTTACCTGACTACATCAGGCCTACTCAGGTAATCTTCCTTTCTTAAAGTCAGTAGGACCATATAACATAACCTAATTTGGGAGTTAAATTCATTATATTCATAGTCCTGGGACTATGCAGGGTGTGTGTACCAGTGAGTACAGATTTGAGGCCATCTTAGAGTTTTAGCTACCTCAACACAATGATTAATGTCTCTGTTTTATAAGTGAAGAATGGACCAGCAAGGTTAAGCAAATAGAGAGCTGCCAGCAGGGCATGGGAGAGGAAGGCTGTCTGGCCCTGGGAAGCCCTGCTTCCGACCTGCTGTTAGAATGTATCTTCTGCTGCTGAGATTTATTCTAGAGACGCCTGGGGCTCCTGAGAACACCCTGTTCTCCTGCCTGGAAGGGAGTGAATGACTCTGGGGTTGTCAAGTAAGAATCTCTGAGGGAGAAGGTCACCTATCCATAATCACTGAGGCTTACCAGTGGCAATTTTGTGGGCCCTGAGTGTGTTTCTCCCAGTGATTACGATGCTTTAGACTGGTAAAAGCATTCTGGAGCCCTTAAGGGATACCATGAATCTCAGGAATTTCGGGTAAACTGCTAGGCTACTGCAGGAACTGTTTATATCAAATAGTTTATTTAGTATCTCCCCAAAAGATGTCGTATAGGTGTTGATCTATTCTGCTTCCACCCAGATTACAGCGCATGCATCTTGTATGTGCAGTTTTCTCTCTACCTCTCTCATGCCTTAGAGGCATGGTGTGTGAGGGCAGCCTAGACTCCTGCCTGCAGACAAATTGAGCCCAAGATTTGTGGTGCCATATGCCAGACATCTCCTACTCCCTGGCCTCTGTGCCCTCTCTCCTGATGGGCTATACTCTGGCATTGGTGGCACGGGAGAGGCTGGCTCAGCAGGGCTTTATTTTCTGCAAGGAAATCCCTTAGTGCTCAAAGGTGAAGTGAACTGGGGAGATACTGTTTCTGCATTTTCTTACCTTTACTCACTGTTGGCCTCTGGAAGAAGTTCAGAGTTGAATGGAAATTCCAATCTTTAACACATTGGCTTTAATAGTCATTTTTGTAGAGGTAATTGTTGGGCAGAATGGCTTAGTGCTTCAGTTTAAATTCCTAAGCCATCACATGGGAGTCAGAAAGAGAGGTCATTCTTTGGCTATTGACCAGGACCTGGGATTAGTGAGAGGGTGGGCAGGAGTGGGGTTCTCCTATGGACATTCAGAAACATGATGTATGGTTTGTCACTTGACTTCTTTCCAAGATAAAATCCAGAGTGCTCTCCCTCACTCCTTAGAAGGTGGTTTTCAGAAGATGAGAAGGACAAAAACTCTCTCAGCTTAGTAACATCCTTGCTTTTGCTATAAGGACGCATGGCCAGTAGTCATGAGAAAAAGCTTTGTTTGACTTGTTCGCTCAGCAGGCTTGAAAGATTGACCTCTGCCCTTCTAGTTTCACTGAAGGAATAGACTGGGGGGGGGGCATCGTGGGCTTGGTTAAAAAAGATGGAGACTTGGTAAGAGGTAGAGAATGAAAGGAAAGCCAAGGGATATAGAAGGAAGGAAGATGTGACCTGTGTGTGGATTGGCAGGTGTGCAAAGGGAAGAGCATGGAGTTCTTGTGAGTGCTCCCTTAAACTCCATGTGCAAGCCCCCCGCACAACATTGGAAGCAATCTTTGTCCAATCAATGTCCTTTGTAGTGGTCAAAGCCATAACTTGATCCCCTTTGGTTTGGATGTGGCTTGTCCCTCAGAGATTTGTATGCTGGAAGCTTGGTTCCCAGAGTGCAGATGTTGAGATGTGTTGGTACCTTCAGAGGTGGCACCTGTGGGAGGTGGTCGGGTCACTGGGGAAAGTGCCCTCAACATGGATTAATGTAATTCTCAGGGGACCTTGGTTAGTTCCTGTGCATGAATTTTCATGAAAGAGTGAGCCTAACTTTTTAATCTCACTGGTTTTCTCTCTCACCATGTGATTGCTTCCATATACATTCCTACCAGCATGCCACCTGCTATGAGCCCCTTACCGGGATGAGCTGAGTCTGGCACCAGCTCCTGGACCTCCAGAACTGTGAGCCAAATAAGCCTCTTTCTGACAACTTGCAGAATGGGAAAAAAAATTTTAGTTACATGTCCCTTAGACAAAGGACTTCTATCTAGAATATATAAAGAATTGCAAAAAATCAGGCCCCCCCCCGATTCAAAGACCTAACCTAAAAATGGGCATCTGAGTTGAATACACACTTCTCAGCTGAAGAAATACAAATGGCAAATAAATACCTGAAAAAATGTTCAACATCACTGGTCATTAGAGAAATGCAAATTAAAACCACACTGAGAGTCCCTCTCACTCAAGAAACAATGGTTACATCAAGAAATCAACCAATAACAAATGATGGTGGGGCTGTGGGGGGAAAAGGAGCCCTTCTCCTCTGTTGCTGGGAGTGTAGACTAGTACAACTGTTGTGGAAATCAGTGTGGAAATCCCTCAAAAAAGTAGGGTTAGAGTTCTCTTTCAATCCAGCTATCCCCCTTCTGGATATTTTCCCAGAAGAATTGAAAACAGCATACCACAGAGATACACGTGAACTCATGTTTATAGCAGCACAATCTGTAACAGCTAAATCTTGGAAACAAATGCCCGTCAACCACAGAATGGATAAAAAAAGATGTGGTATTTTTATACAATGGAGTACTACTCAGCTACAAAGAAGGATAAACTTGAAACATTTCAGGGTAAATGGATGTAACTTGAGACCATACTCATAAGTGAAATAAATCAGACTCACATATATAAATGTCATATTGTCTTCCTAGTATTAAAAAACTGAAGCAATAAATAAAATTGAAAATGTGTAGTAGATATCATGAAAGGGAAAGAAACAGCTCAAAAGGAAAGAACAACTGGGATGAGGGAAAGGAGAAAAGAAACAAAGGTAAAGATTATATATATAATGAACACACGAACACATATATACATACATATGTATATATATAAAAGTACAAGATAATTATACCAGTCTTAGTTTATCAAAAAGAAAAGTTTGTATTTTCATTGTTTGGTTATTTTTTCAACTTAAATCTTGTAACCTGAGAAACTACTTTGAAGATGACAATTGCTAACTATTGTTAATCTTCTATTATATTGTTGTGAAAGTCTGTATCATCATTTTTATTCTTTTTTCATTTTAAAAATTAAACAAAAAGCCTCTTCTTTAAAAAGTACCTAGCTTTAGGTATTTTGAGATAGCAACAGAAAATGGACTAGGCAGCCCCTGTGTCACTCGACCTTAGTGGCAGGGAAGGAGAGCTCCGCATCCACCCTTCCTGGCTCTCTTCTCTTGCTCCTGGGCTTGAAATCTGCAAACCACACCCCCTTTCTGTGTGTCTCGGGCAATCCTGCAGGACAGGAGTGGAGGGGAAGGTAGAGACTCAGCCTGGCTGCTTCTGCGGTGCCCCAGGCAGCAGCTGACGGCTGAGATGGTGGCAGCCATACCCCTGCCACGTGATGGCAGCTTCACTGGCACCAGCAGGCACAAGCACCTCTCCTAGGCAGTGGGGCTCCGTCATCAGCAGAGTCGTGTCAATATCCCTGCTGCTCACAAGCAGCAAGAGCTTTACCATTTTGTTTTGTTTCATTGATCTTTTTGAGGCAGGGTCTCACTATGCAGTTCAGGCTGGCTTTGAACTCACTTCGCAGTCCAGGTTGCCCTCGAACTTGCAACAATCTTCTTGCCTCAGCCTCCTGAATGTTGGCATTACAGGCGTGTTTTGTTTTGTTTTGTTTTGTGTTTTTTTGATACTGGGAATTGAACCCAAGACCTTCACACTGATATCCTCAGCCCCTAATTATTTTTTGTTTTGAGACAAGGTCTCAGTCATTAAGTCACTCAGCCTCCGTTTGAATTTGCAATCCTCCTGCCCCGGCCTTGCAAGGTGCTAGGATTAGAGGTGTGTGCCACAGTTTTCCCATTTTTGAGTACAAATCCTTTCTTTGTGTTCTTTAGCCACCACACCTTTCCACTTGTCACGTCTGTGCCAAATCCCCACTTGCATCCTTGTACCCTCAACAAACCTGAAGAGTCCTTGTTTCCCTGAGTGAACACTGATCCTGCCAGTGATTCCAACCAGGTCCAGAGCCATTCTCACAGGGGCCCAGATTTGTATGCTTTTGTTTTCTGAGCTTTCCGGTGTGATTTAGCAGCTTGGGGAGCCTTACTTTGATGGTTAAGAACCTTTAGCATTATGTTTTGAGCATTAGTTTTGAGAAAGACAAATGATCAAGGGACTGATGGGTATATCAATAAACTGTCGTGATTAAAGGCAGGGAAAAAAGCATGGGCCAGTGAGCAGTTATAGGAATTTGACCCTAGTTCAGTTCTGATGGGCCTGTGTGTGCAGACACATCAGGAAGTTACTATTAGACGAGTTTTGTCAAAATGAGAGAGGATCTGTCTGTTGATGTGTGATGAGAGTGAATGCTGGTTGCTCTCCCTGGTTTCCTTAATCTGTGCCGTATTTCAGAGACAGAGGCGATGGCTAATAGGAAGATAGTTTACTTTAGAGAATTAAGAAGGCCATGAGTGACTGATATTTTCCCAATGCACATATATATTATGTTGAATATGTATTTCAGGTGAGATGGTTTTGATTATGAATAAGAATCACAGCATAAAGAACTCAAAAGGATCTTTCTGTGATGATGCATGCCTATGATGCCAGCTACCCAGCAAGCTGAGGCAGAAGGGTCACAAGTTTGAGGCCAGCCTGGGCAACTTGGTGAGAGCCTATCTCAAAAACAAAAAAGGCTGGTGTTGTAGCCCAGTGGTAGAGCAACCCTGGGTTCAATTCCCAGGACTTCTAAAACCAAACAACCAAGAAACCAACCAAAAAAACCTTGAAAAGCAGTTTATTGGGCTCATGAGGTTGGAAGTCTAGGGAAGGGGGCTTCAGTACCGGTTTTAACCCTGGGCCTCCATCTCCATATTCCTGCACGCTCTTGGCTCTGCCGGCCTCTGGTTTCTTGGCTGTATGTCTGCATCTGACTGTATCCACAGAGTGAGGGAGGGTTGCTTCTGGGAGTGTGAGGAGTCCTCAGAAACTTATTTCTCATGCCTCATAGGGCCAGATTGTAGAACCAGGCCCCAGAAAGGGATGGGAGTGGCGTTATTTGAGAGAGAGGCCAGTTTTCTGGGCTGCGTGGAGGAGGGTGTTTCCCTGAAGGAAATCAGTTAGGGAGGAATGAGAGGGAAGAGTTGCTGGAATAACAAAGTCCGTGGACAGCAGCACGGCTTTCACGAGTCCCTGTGCTGTTGTGACTTTGGAAAGACCTCCACAGCAGTGATGGAACTGGCGGCTTACGGTTTCTACTCATTTGATATTTATTGAACCACTACTATGCCAAATGCTAGAGATAGAAGGATAAATAAAGTATGGTCCTTTCATTTGATGATTTTTACAGTTTGGTGGAAGGGACACATAGTGTTATGAGTAATAGACAAGAAATGTGAAGAGAGAAAGCAAAGTTTTATAAGAACTCAGAGAAAAGAGCAACTAAATCTGCGAGAAGGTGGCGGCAGTGACAAGCAAATATTTAGGGGGTGAGGAGGGGCCTTGCGGCTAAGGCACAGCATGCAGAAGGGCACAGCGGCCCGGCAGAGGTGGCATGTCCCCAGACCTGTGACTGTGACCATGATGCCGGTGGAGCACAAGAGCAATGGCGAGAGAGGAGCTCCAGAGCCCCGGCTATGGGGAGAACTGAGCTCCGTCCTGCACAGGGCGGGAAAATGTGGGCAGGAGGCTGTGGCGCAGGCCCCGAAGGGCTGCCGTGGCTTTGCGTGGAGAATGTATTGGAGCGGATGAGCCTGAAGGCAGGGGGATGATTTCCACAGCCAGGTGAGAAAGAAAAGGAACGAGAGCTGAACTGAGGCTGGACAGAGGCACTGGAGCGGTGGGAGACTCAGAGGGAAGAGGTGGGGCCTGGCGAGTCCCTGGGTGTGAGGAGGGCAGAGAGACAAGCCATGCTCAGCTTAAGCATCCAGATGGAGACCTCAGAGCCGGGCAGGGAGTGGAGGAGCGGGAACAGGATGGGGCAGGGATGGGGCAGGGGTGGGTTCGGCTTTGGGCAGGTCGGGGATGAAATGCATGTCTGGAGGTAAGGAGAGGGCTCCGGTGGTGAGCGGAAATGGATGGCCAGGAAAGCTTATTCTGAGGGACAGATATTCTCAGAGGCTCGAATGAAAGCATGGGGTGAGCCGTGCAGATATTTCACACAAACACCTAGGTCTTGGGACAGGAAGATACTGGCCTTGATGTCGAGTGTGCTGGACTCTGTAGCCACCAGATAGACCCTGCTTCTTCTGGCCGTCACCCCTGACTCAGTCCAGGTTGTCCTTAGGTCAGGATCCGGCTGCAGGGCGTTTCACTTGGTGCAGCTGCGGCTCCTCCACACTAGGGGGCTCTCCTGAGACTCCAAACAGCATGAGATGCAGGGAAAGGCGTCCTCCCAGGTCGGCTTCTGGTAGGAACGCGACACGAGGGCTTAAAGCATCACACAGCTTGTTCAAGCTCAAATCATGTTTCTGATTCCCTCTCAAAAGTCATCTCTTCTGGTAAATGCAACGACGAAGACAAAACCTCATAGAAACCCCATTTTCTACTTTTCTCTGCTAATCTTAAACTAGTTGTTCAAAGAATGAATGAAAAAACAAGTACGTTTCAAAACCTAGAGGGAATTTTCAGCAGGGGATGAGGGCAGGGATATGAAGCAATTGCTGGTTCCGTATACTCAGGGCACATTTCACTGGAGAGTTATTCTGTCTATCGGAAATGGAAATGACCCCGGGCCCTGCCCCTGCTGATTTATGCTGACTTTCACCAGCTTCCTGATAACAAAGGCGGTAGAAGGGGGTGTCTCAGAGACCAAGGCTGTGGCCACTGAAACACTGAGCTTCCTCAGACTCATTGAAAGGTATCGCCGTGCTATAGCAAAGCCTCACTGTTGGAGGGTGTGCTGGACAGTACGATGCTAGCCAGCTGGGAGTGATACAACATTACAAAATGTGAGACCTGGTGTGGTGGTGCATACGTCTCTCTAATCCCACCTACTAGGAGGCTGAGACAGGAAGATTGCAAACTTAAGTCTAGCTTGGGTAATTTAGCGAGACCTTATCACAAAGTTATCCGTGTATCTATCTGTGGGTTGGGGATGTAGCTCAGCACTCCCTAAATTGAGTCCCTGGTACTGCAAATACAAACAACAGTAACTTCCTTGGGTAAAAGAGAGGGTAGCTATTTGGAGGTGGAGAATAAAGCACTTTTAAAGTTTTTTATTTCAAAAGGGAATTTGCTGCTCATTTCTTGAACAACAGCATTCTTTAGAGCCACTGCTTCTTTAACACCCCGTCCACTCTGCTAAGCCTGTGCCTGGCAATGTGTCTTAGCCTGTTGGCCCACCGAGGGTATATTCCTGCCGCTACAGTGACTACAGTGTCTGTCAAAAGCCGGCTATGGCAAGCACTGGTTTAAATGAAAATGACAGACAGGCTGGGGTGGTCTGTGTTTTTGTGATTGTTGTAACCATGTTATGCAACTGAATGTGACGGCACAAGCTCTGGTCCATGGAGAATGGACAAGTGAAGACAAGAGTTGCAGAAACCTATACTCTGACCAATAGGCAAGTTTATTGATTTTATTGTGTTTTATCCTAAAAATACCCACGGAGACTTTCCCATCTGACACCGCTAGATGTCACTAAATATCAACCTTCTTAGAACAATTGCGCTGACGGCATGAGCAGCCACTGTGCCCCTCACTCTATTAATATTTTAAAACTAGTACACTGACATAGTATTTGTATTGTATATATTTTCTACACTGCCTCTTTTATGCTTTTTTTTTTGCCTCTTTTATGCTTAATGTGACATTCATTCCTAGCATCAGCTTTGTCCTGTTTGACTGTCAGCCAGCTCCTCCTTGGCTCACACTAACTCCTTCAGTCCCTTTTTTATACACCAAGTGAATTCAGATTTCATTTGCTCTTTACATATATTGGGAAAGATATGCATGATTCCATTTTTCACACTAGAGAAATACTTTTTCTCTAGTGGATTTCAGCTGACCCAGCACAATGTGGAAGGCTGGATGCTTGCCTGTCTTACTTATGTCTTAGGTTCCGCAGAAAACGTGAGGCTTTCATGGAAGTCAGTTCAGTGTTCTGCGGACTTCAGGCAGGGCCATGGGGTAGTCCCTCTGGGCTGGGTAGAAAGTCTGTACTGCTTTAAAGAATTCTACAGAAATGGTCTTTGCTAAAACAAAACCACTTTCTTTGAAGCCCCTTAATCCCTTTATCTTTCTACAGGCTTCCTTGTCATATTTTCTATGACAGCTCTCAGGGGAACAAGGCCAGCAGAATTTTCTATGCCTTGGGAATATCTATCCCCATCAGCAATTCAGACAGTAGGAAACTTGCCAGGGTGTCCCCAGAGAGATCCTTCAGTTGTGCATTTGATGTTGATGGCTTTCTTTGTCAGGAAGAATGGAATTTAGGGCACATGGATCACACAGAATAATGATAAAACTATGAAGTTATATCAGGCTTTACAATTTACAGAGAGCCCTTTCACTCTACCACCTCCTTGTACTCTCACAACAATCTATTAAGGGTGGGTGTTTTTATTTCTGTTTCACAGAGGAGGAAACAGAAGCTCAGAGAGGTTAACTGGCTCCCAGTTATAACACTTGTCAGCCAGAGGTTCCTGGACACTCAACCCTCTTTCCCCCATGATGCTAAGCTGTTTTCTCGGACCTTTCCACAAAGCCGGAAAGGGATCAGAGATTGGTGTGGAGAATTCAGGGCAAGAGTGGAGGTGGCCCTAGTTCCTCTGCTGCCAGCCATCCACCTCAGGCATCCACCCGAGGCACACCATCATCTGGATGGTTGCTTGGTTGGCACTGCATGCTGAAACTGTTATTTAAGAGATGTGAAAAGGAAGGAGAATACAGAGGAAGCCTATGAAAATATCTCAACAAACACAGGGTACTTTGAGAAGAAAAAAGGTTGAAGATAAGGTGCCTTTTTATTTTTCCATGTAGAAAAGAAAAAAAAATGAGAATCTGAATAGAGTGGTCAAGTACAGCCCAGAATATATCCTTTCCTTGAATGTTGGAGGAGATGGGAAGGAAGGAGTGGATGGAGGCAGTGGATGATACCAGGGTCTGGGATGAATTTACTGCCTTTCTGGACCATGTGAGCCAGGAATAGGAGCTGGGAGACTTCTTTTGTCAATATCAGGAGGTAATGCTTGACTGAACACCATCTATAAAGTGTTTTGCTAACGTGATGAAAACCACTAACTAATCACTAAAATGATCTGTTAATCTGTTGAGTGGGATCCCTTTCCTGATAAATAGAGACTTTTAAAAATACTGCTTAATCAATGGTGACGACTGAGCTAATTTTCAGCTGCAGCCCATATTTGACTGAGAATGGATCTGAAATCGCCCTTCTTCTCAGCCATGGCAGTTGGAATGGAAAGCACCTGATGGGGGTTATTGCTGATAGAGGTGCTACCTGCAAAATCCATGTTTATGAATTCCAAACCAGCTTGCTTTTGAAAATCAGAATTTTCTGAAATTCTGGTCTTTTTACCAGATGCCTAATTATTTCTTAGGTCTATCCCGAGTGCCATTTGAGAAGCAGGCAGTAATGTTTGCCTTCAATTTTCAGAGTTGGTTTTGCAAGACTGGCCCCTCAGTTCTCATTAGAGCTAGTGGTTCTTGACTTTGGCTGCGCATGAGAATTTCTTGGTGAGCTTTAAAAATTGCTGATACCGGGGCTCCACCTCCAAATGTCTTGATTTAATTGGTTTGGGGGAGAGCCTAGGCACTAGTATTTTTAATAAGTGCCCCAGATGACCAAGTATCCAGGCCGGGTTGAGAAGCACTACATGAGTTGTGTAAAGGGTCCTCTTCTCATAGATGTGATGACTGAGAATTCTAGTACACCCAGCTTCCTAGTCTATTTCTTTCTGTGTAGTGAAAGAAACTTGATTCAAATATCTAAGTGTTAGTAGTCATTTTATTTAAAAGCTAAATTACATTTTAGCACTAAATTGAAACATCTACCATCACCTGGATATGATTCACCCTACAATTTCATACAGCCTTCTTCACAGTGTGCTATTTTGACCATTCTTATCCAAATAATCTAGCCAGTGGTGGCCAGCCCACGACATGAGTGCCACAGCAGGCTACTTGTATCACTGAAAGCTCTGAAAGGTTCACCATCACTGCTCCACATGGCTGTTTGCATAAATTCCTGAGCCGCACTCTATGGAATCCATGCTTCCTGCTGGAAGTCTGGAAATCTGCTTGAGAGCAGTTACTCTGGGGGATTTTGATAAGAATAAGCAGGAAGCTTTAATAGTTTTCAGTTGGTATTAATCTGTCAGTCCCGATGGTAGTAGTGCATCTTAGGATAGTGCTTACACCGAGTTTTGTTTTTGTTCTTTTGTCTTTGCGATGGCAAAGCTTCCGGCCCTGTAACCCTCTAGCATGCCTTCCTCGGCCCGTACACTTTTGCTTTATAGGCTGTTGGCTCCTGAGAAGGTCAGTCCCATTTAACCTTTCTGACATTTCTGACTAGTTACAAGGTCCCTTGTTCTTCCTTCAATTCTATCCCAAAGCAAAAAAGAAAGAAAAATGAAGTAGCTGCATGGTGTCACTGGTCTGCTTGAAAATCCCGTGATTGTCTCTTTCTAATTAGCAGTTTCCCAGCCAGCCGGTCTCTGAGTGTCTCCAAGCTTGCCTGGCTATCAGAGATCCAGCTGCTTAGTGTTTGCTGATTTATTTGCATCAAATAGTTTCTTAATAACTATCTCTGCAGAGGATCAAACACCTCTGCTTTTTGGCATAGTTTTCTCTGAGCAGTTTGGAGTTACAAAGCCAAGCTGTACCCATGGTATCCAAAACCTGTGATTAGAGAGCAGAGTGTAATTGTAAAGTAGCTGTAAAATTGTTTCTCTGTGAGTATGAAGTCTTCCAGATTTCTGCTTTACAATTGCCCCTTTCTTGGTTGTGGGCTTTTCAATAATAAATAGATTCTAATTACCTTCCTCATGCTTCTGTTGTGTGTGTGTGCATGTGCGCGTGTGTGCGTGCACACGTGTTACTAGGGATTAAATCTATGCTAGGTAAGTGCTCCCGATTCTAAGTTACACTGATGAATTAAGGTATTAACTTCTGATAAGATAAAGATAAGAATAAACATAAGCTAGGAGACTCTATCCCCATCTCAATCACATGCAAATATCAGAAAAGATAATAAATTGTTCTTTCAAACTAAAAGGAACCAAATAGAAATCATAAAAATGAGAAACAGAGTCATGGAAATAATGGTGTAATTTAGACACAGATAAGGAGAAAATTAATGATTTGGAAGCTAGTTACATATGGAAAACTATCAGTTTTCCATATGTAACACAGAGAGGTTGTGACATAGAAATATGACAGAAACTGGGAAGCATAAGAAATGCCGATGTAGCTAACAGGAACAGTCTAAACAAAGAAGAGAGAAAATAATAAAAAGTCAAATAAAATCCTAAAATCCTCCAGAATTAACTATTAGGTAATGGTGATCAGACCAAAAGCAGACTTCTCTTTATCAATAGATGCCAGAAGACAATGAGTACTAGCCTGAGAGACATTGAGCCTGGATTTTAAGAACTAATTTAAGCTTATTCAGATTCTACTTTATTTTTTTGGTAAGTTTTGGTGGCTTCTAGTTATTAGTGCTGAGTTAGATTCCCTTTTATGCAATCTTATCACCAGGCAGAATGATATAATGAAATCAAATCTCAGAATTTTGTCTCACTCATAGGTGTTTTTTTTTTTTTTTGTAAACAGTCACAAATAACAGCCATGTAGTTTTACAAGGTCAATGAAATTCTAGTTCTCCATTCTTTAAGATTCCTTTCGATGCCTTGCATATAATACTCTATAGAGTCAGACATAATAATCTTCTAGAGATGGGATCAAACGACTTTCCCATTTGATCAAATGACAAAGTCCCCTATTAAGTGGCAGAACATGGGTCAGAGGGAGCCCGCTTCTCTCCGGGAACTGAAACTGCTAGGTTGGCTTGATTCCATATCCCATCCATGCAGAAACAAAGCAGATATGTTTTAAGCATCCACAATGAAAAGATCCTTACACTATGGCTGTCTCTGTGTGGTCTTAGGTAGCAGGATTTATCAGGCTTGCAGAAATTGCCTCTGGGAAGTGGAGGTTTGAATGAGCTCTTTCCAATTCTTTTCTTTCTTTCTTTTCTTTTTGTGCCAGGGATCAAACTCATGACCTCACGCTTGCCAAGCAGGCACTTAGGCTGCTGAGCTAAACCCCCAGCCCCTCTCTTTCCAATTCTGATAAACTACTTTTCTGATGTTTATTAATGACTAAGATATTTCCAATCTTAGCTAATCAGAACATAAATTACAACTGGCATAATCCATAGATACATGGCATGCTATTTCTATTTTAAAATAAACCATAGACTACATAACATCAGACAAATGTCACTTTAAGAGTGAGGTAAAAATGAGAACATTTTTAGAATTAAAGAATTTAGAGATTAAGACTTAGAAATAATAAAGGATGCTTTAACACAGTAATAAAACCAAACTTGGAAGGGAAGGCATTCAAGAAGCAAATAGTAATTTATCCATGTGTTTAAAAGAAAGATGTAAGTAAAATTGGTCATAAAATAGCAAAGGCTTGGGACTTAGGTTAGGGTGGGAGGAAGTTAATAGAAGCTAAGCCTTGGGAGGTAAATATAGATACCTAATAAGTTTAAAATTGACTATGAGAATATAAAGTTAGGACTATATTTTAAAATCTGAGCGGTAGCCACTGAAAAATTAAATAATATGCAGGAAGTAGAGGCCTATGAATGTAAAACTACAGGTAAAAATGAAGTGAAACCCCTCTACTGAAGAACACTGCACGGAGTCCTGGGACAATAGAGGGACCCCGCGCTTACCATCATTTCTCAGCTCAGCTGACCTGTGAGCATGTGCACGCCTTGCCTTCACCTGCTTGGAGCTGAGCTCTCTGCTTTCCAAAGATTCACAGTGGCCTTCATCTCTCTTTATAGAAGTGTGATCATCCTTTCTCCATGACTCCAAGACAACTGGAGAAAGAGTACCTTTCTGCTTACAGATGACCCTCAAAGAAATGGAATATCAGAAAGAGTAAGCTTCAGGTCACTGGAAGTGATCAAGCTGGGAGGCAACCAGCGAGGCCTGGTTAGGCTGGGAGCGCTATGGTGCCTTTAGCTCTGAGATGCAGCCCTAGAAAACACTGGCTTTAAGCAACTGATAAATGCTTTCTACAGAGAGGTCAGATTCTGAACCAGTGTGATGACTTGTATTGGGGAGGCACTGTACTTTGCAGGGCCTCTGAGAGAAATCCATTTCAGATATATACATTGTCCATCTGTGAGGTAAGTGCTGTTGCTGCTACCTCACTTGCAGTGCAGGAACTTGTCTGATGGGAAGCTATTTGCTTTGCTGTTAGCAAGGGGGCAAAGTTCTTTCTGAACTCTTTGATGAGATATCAGAAATTAAATTTATTTTACTGTTGCTTGCATTTAAAACTATACAACATCGATCTGGTATTTATTGCATGCTACCTTGATTTATGTGTTATTAGGTGATAAAGCATTGTTTCCTCAATGCATTTATACTCTTCTGGGGAAGGAGTTTGTCTTATGCTTTGTTATCATCTACAGTGTCTTAGAAGAGTATTCTACCCAGTAAAGGGTTCAATGATCCTTCACTGAGTGGTTGCCAAGAGCCAATATAGAACTTGATAGAAATTATTCAGGTACATTTTTTGGACAAGAGCTCTGGTTTTATCTGTAAGTGATTCTTTGCCCCTGTGTCTCCACAGTCTACTTCCAAATGTTCTGTGCATCACTGAATTGTACAGGTATTCAAATAAATACAAAGCAGGGGATGGCATTCGAGAAGGAATTATGGCAGAATAGGTCCAAATCAGCCAAGAAAGCAAACACGACACAGAGGGAAAATTCAGAATAGAATTAAAGATCTAGAGTAAGTGCTTGGGCATATTCCAAAATATGAATCGAGGCCATGTAGCTTCTCTGGAAAGATTCAGCCACAGTACCACTAGGAGAGGACTGGGGAAGGAAATGGGAAGAAGTCAGAAGAGAGTATATGAAAACCAGGCACTTCCTGAAGGGCCCTGGAGCTCAGGCTTGCAGGGAGTTGGGAGGCAGGGCAGGGCTCCCCAGTGTTACCCGTGCTGGGGAATTGATTTACTAATGCTGCCTCTATCACTGGTTAGGTTTCTTCCTGCAGTATTTTCTCCTTGTGTCAACTGGGTGTGTTCCCAAGGGCAGGAAAAGAGATGATCTTAGGCCTGCAGCCTCAGGAGTTCCCAGGAGGTATGCCTTCCTTGTTACATGAACAAGAAGTTGGGAAGGATGGTTAGGCTCTGCGTGTCCCTATGGCTATGTGCATGTGCCACCCCAGCGAAAATGTTCACGTGAAGTTTGGGAAAGGATTTCTATGGTCTCAGCCCACAGTTTGCCCCTGGAAACTTGCTTGTCCCTAGCTGGTAATTCCTGATCTTCACACATCAGCCTCGTGGGCCAGAGGTCAAATTATTCTGAATGCCTGCTCTGCTCCTGGGGTCAGCCTGCCCACTGCAGGGCTCAGGGAAGACCATTCCTGGGCTTGGCATAGAGGGGCAGCACAGAGGATAGCAGAGGAAGAGGGCTCTGTAGCCCTGACAAATGGTCACCTCTGCTGCAGAGACACTTGAAAAGTTTCAGTTCCTTGGAGGCGTCTTTCTTTCTTTCTTTCTTTCTTTCTTTCTTTCTTTCTTTCTTTCTTTCTTTCTTTCTTTCTTTGTACTGGGGATGGGGATTGAACTCATGACTTTGTACTTGCTAGGCAGGTGCTTGAGCTGCTGAGCTAAATACCTGGCCCTTGCACCTGTATTTCAGTAGGCTACTCTCCGTCCAGAAAAGTCTACTCCATTCAAAAGAACAAGTCTGCAGAGTGTGATTTCTTCACTTCAACTTTATAGGGGTTGGGGGAGAATTTGTAGCAGGTGCTTCAGGAACATCACATTCAAGGTAAGCGGTCCTGCTCCACAGCCTCCTTGTTGGACAGCACATTAGGAAATCCCATGTTCAGGACACAGAGGGGCAACAGCCCCGTCACACTGGCTCCCATCTTACTGCATGGACACTGCCAGCCCTGTGCTCAGAGTGGGGTTCCGAAAGGGAGAGGCGTCCCTTCTGGCAGGAGCTCAGCCGGGCAGGAACCAAATGGTGTAAAGAGCTTCAGACTGCCTGGGTTTGCCTCCCTGTCCACTCACCAGCCACGGATTTGTACATGTTATTTAAATTTGCTTTGGATCTGCACCTGTAGAGTGGGGATAACAACAGTACCTATGTCATACAGTATCTTAGGATGAAGTGACTTACTTTATAACAAGAGCTAAGCACTAATAAGAATTCCTGACATAGCAAGAGTTTCTCAAACACATAGGACAGCAGGGTGGGCGTGATTGCCAGTAGAGTGGGAGCTAAGGAGGGCTGGGGTCCCATAGATCAGCATTCAAACCAGTACTCCACCGTGTGGACTTTAATGAGCTGTTTGGTCTCTTTAGAGACTCATTTTCTCATCTATGAAATGGAGGTGATAATGCCTATACCAGGTGCTTGTGAGAATGAAGTAAGATAAATGTTGTCAGTGAGGGAGCACAGCCTTACACATGATGCGATTTTAATATTTGTAGTACAAGGTCTCACTGAAGGTACCTCCTGCTTGCTGAGAGATGAAACGGTGGTGAAACTAGAACTCTCTGTCCTTTTGGGAGGGGTGGAAGGGAGAGAAGATGATGTGGGTGTGGGAAAGGGGAAGGGAGGAGAACAGGGGTGGAGGTAAGATGGGTGAGGAATGGGAATGGGATGGGGTAGCAGACGAAGGTAAAGCAGGAATCAAGATGGCTATGCTTTGAGAAATAGCCCTATTATGGTATTTAGTATGTTTCAAAGACTAAAAAGAAAATCTTGTTTCTTGGGGAAAGGGGACCAGAGGTATACATTATTAAGCATCAGAGGTTCAGGGGATTCTTGCTATCAGGACTAGTTCTGGTAAGGAGGTTCTGAGAATGCTGACTGGGTAGAGGAGAGAGGACATCAGCTGAGAGCTCCCACCCTCCAAACCCATTTGCCGGGGTTGGGGGTGTCCTTTGCTGAGCTGGCCATTGAAATCCTCTATCCTCTCTCAGAGGACATAGGCGTGGGTCCGCACTGGGTAGATAGGCCATCTTAGCTGTGGACAGATTTCAACAGCCACTTTGGTGGCAGTAAGAAGCCAGGACAGGAGTGGATTGTCCAGAGACCAGTGTTCCTTGCTGAGTGTGAGAGCCAGGCTGACCACTACTGGGGGGCTGCAGTTATTAAGAAAGTACTGGACTTCCTGTATTATGGAAGGTGGGTGATTAAGTTTTAAAATAATAATAATAATAATTGTAGAAGCAGAGGTTTGTAGATGAGAAAATTGAATAGGGGCCCCATTATGCCTTCTAGCTAATCCTGACTAGAAGGAGTTAAAAAAAAACTTTACTGGACAGATTCCCCCAAAATGGACCAAGGACAGGGATAGAGAAACAGAAAACCCAGATAAAGAAAGGCACCAAATGGCCTTGGGACTTGCACCAAGAGATCAGAGGGAGAAAGAGCTGACAGGCAGGACACAGAGAAAAACCCAAGTGTGCAAACAGTAAGCTCCCACCTCAATACAGTGTAGGGGAGCAAGGATGGGGTTATAACTAACTTTACTGATACATCTACACAACTTTAACACACAACTCTGATACCTAGGTGTATGCTTTCACTCTAGAGTCACTACATTATTCACTTTAGAGTCATTGTAAAGTTCAATAGACATCCTCTTTCTCCGGGCTAACCATGAATAAGGCACCCCCTTGCCAACTGGTCACCCACCTCCAAGATAAGGCCTTAAAAATTAGGTCATAGACAAGTAAACAAACACAGAAGCTGCACGTAGACCACCAGAAGAGAAGATGTTAAACAGAGATGCCCGGAAGCCAATTCAGTTATGGCAAGTGCCGAGTGGGGGGAAGACTCTTGGACGCCCTATAAAAACAGCAGAACAAAGGGCCTATGGATCCTACAGATTTCCGGAGCTCCCTACCCTGGTTCTTTCTTATCAGGCTAGCTAGCTATCTCCTCCTGCCCCTCTTTCCTTTTCCTCTTTACAAATAAAGTGTCTTCCTTCCATTAAACTTTTTCTGTGTAATTTTCATGATGGCTGAGTTTATAATCATAAACTGGATAACAGAGCGGTGGTGTGCGATCCCTGGATGTTACGCCTTTGGTTCCCTAACTAGGAACCAGACAGGATGACAGAAACAACCACATCAAGAACATCATCATCATCATCATCATCATCGTCATTGTCCTTGTCATTGCCATCTGGAAGAGAGCGAGTATATGCACATAGTGCAGTATCTCGGCCCCAGTTCAGTGCAGCAAGGCCTTGCTTGTGTCCGACTGCAGGAAAGATGGCAGAGTTTAGTGCTGTAGCGTTGTCTCTTCCTTCAGGAGTTTAGATCAGGAAAGGTAATTGTTCTATGACAAGATATCTAGGAGCTGTACATATGTTCCTCCTCACACAAAATGGCTACCACAGGCCTTTGTAACCACTTTGAGATTCAAATACTCCTTTTCTCATTGAAGAGTAGATGGTTCCCAAATTTCAGATGCAAGAAAACTATAGCTCCAGGAGGCACAGCAACTTGTTTTCCTGGTCTCGCCGCACTGCTGCCTGACTCTAAATCCCACGCCTCTCCCCACAGCCTATCGCCCCCCACGAGAGTTGGCAGTCCCTGTGGAAGTTCTGGAAGGGAGAGAAGTCCCTCCTGGGAGGAATTGCCTACAATGGCAGCCTCACACCTTTTATTCATTTTTCTTCACTTCTGGGAGTCTAGGCACCTTTAAGTTAATAAATAATACATAAATTAATATGTTGAGCTGATTCCCACACTTTTCAACAGGGCTTCAGTTCTTCCTCAGATCAATAAAGCTTAAAAGACAAGAAAAAGCAGACTCAGCTGGTCTGTGGCTCCGGGACCCCGCTGCCATGGACCGCCTTCCTGGAGTGTGAGCTGGGCCGGATGGCTCTGCTTTCTTGTCCCTAATGAGCTGGGATGTGGTTGTGCATTCAGAATCTAGCAAGAGTTAAGTCGGCAAGCTTGGATCCCCTCTGGTGATTAAATAGGTAGAATGAAAGTTCTTTTGGAGGGGTCATGTGAGCAAAAGGCAGAGAATGGTGTGAGGGTTTCTGTCTGGGCAATACTGCCTCTGAACCATGGCTATGCTGTGGGGTGCACGCTTTCCACAGAGGCCACCAGAGATGCAATCACACAATGGAATACAGGGAAAGGTACAAAGAAGACCACAAGCACAACTGGACGTATGAGAAAAGGCAGCAAGAAAATAGTCATCACTGGCCCGGTTCACCAGCCTGCAGAACCCAGGACTGCTGCCAGCCTGGATGGCAGGGGTCAGTGCAGTGAGGGAAAGGAGCCTCCCCTAGATGTGTACACCCTCTGTGGGCTGAATTCCAGGCCCCCTTCTTTCACAAGCAGACTTTAAGCAGAAACCCCCTTTGCCCAGCTGTACATGGTGTCTCATGCATTCACCTGTAATTTGCTCATATTTTCAGCTATTTCTTTTCTCAGATTTCCCTTGATTTTAAAGGCTCAGTAGCTACCCTCTTTTAAGAACCATCAAGCTGCAGCCTCTGACATGATATGTAGATAAAAGATGTCACTGGGATAAGAGCAAGAGAAAGCTTTAACGTGAAGAGCTTAGGCCATTTTCAAAGCTCCTCCACCGTGTGTAGAGGGCTCCGGAGCTGGCCAAGTGCTGGGTGACGGGCCGTGTCACTGGGCTCTGGCTCGCACTCAGGCCTTGCTCTGATGAGGTGGGCCATTGGGGGACTGTTTGAACAGACCAAAGAAAAATATCAAAAGGCAAATTGGAGTCAGGGAGAAAATGAATAGCCCATGATCTCCAAGGGAGATTACATAGGAACAACAAAGCAGTCTGGTTTTTAAAGGGGCTGTTATTCCAAGAAAGGTAATTTTGTTCAAATTTTTTTTAAATGGAAAAGAGGGTGAAGAGATCAGCACCGGCTAAATCATCACTGTCAGATAAAAGATAAATCTTTCATTAGGAAATATTTCTGTGCATGCCCATTTGGCATTGAAGAATATATCTCATGTAAGAAATTGGGTCCTTATCAAAATTGTAGTATGCTAAAACAAACAAAACCACAATGTCATGTTTTATTGGAGGAAGAGCCACTAAAAAGGCAAGGGGCCTTTCAAGATTAATGGTATGTTTTCCTTATAGAAACTCTTTTTAATCATGTCTTTTATGACCCATCCTTGGTGAACCTTTTCATATTCAGCAAACACAGGCTTAGATACCAAAAGAAACTGCTCTGGCCTCCTAGAGAATCAGGTACAAACTTTCATCTAGCATCTCCCAAGGTCTGCAAGGTCTGGCTCCCTAATAGATGTCGCTTGTCCCACATTGCCTCACCTCTGCCCTTTGGGGCCCATTGATCATCCAAACCTACTCTCTCCTTTTTTCCAACCCCTGCATACCGCTCAGCCACCCGCAGATTCTGAGACCCATGAGAAGGCAAAAAGAAACCCTTGCCAAAAAGAGACCCTTGTGAAGGCCGTTGTACTGAGTGCTGCTGGGATCTGGTGGCTCTGCTGGGTTCTTCCTTTGACATCACACCCCTCTCTGGCCCTCTTCTGCCAGCCCAAGACTGTGCGTCTGCAAAACCTCCCTGAGTCTGGCTCTGTGCCACATGACATGTCTTCCCTAAGGAAGGTGACTGCTGTCTTCTGACAAGCTGGTCTCTTCCACCTGCAGTGTGTTCACCTTTCTATGTCTGTCCTGCCTGACAGAAAATGTCTTTTCAAGCTTGCCAACCCTGGGGTTGGCCTACAGACTTCTACCTTGGTGGCTTCTCATGCTCTTCATTGTTTTAGCTATGCCATTAACATATTCAGAGACACCTGCTCTGCACTCTTGCTCCATTCTTTTGTGATTTAGAGTTCTCATTTTCTATCCAATGTTTTGTCTCCATCTGATCTAGTCTATGGCGCTAGTCTTCTTTCTAGAGTTTGCTTGCAATCACTCTCTGGTATTTCTGAGAAACTTTATTTATCTAGCTTACTTTTCATGAGGTACAAAACAAAACAAAACAAATGTGACACTAGTGAGGGAATGGATTCAACTGCATCTCATTCATGCAGGTGCCTACTTCACATCCCAACAGACAAGGTAAAGGTTGGTCAGTCATAGAAAGGGCCATGGTATGGCAGTCTCCTGGTTAAGCACCTAGGAAGAGGCAGGCACCATGACATTTCATATTCACCATATTTTATTTACATTGAGAAGCTCAGATTGACAAGTAATCAAAGTGATCAACCTATTCCAGATAGATTTGAATATGGCCTCTAGTCTTTCAAGGTTAAAACAGTTTGTTACATTATCTGATATTCAGGGGAATAAAGTTAAAACAGTTAGATTCTGAAATCCTGGGGAAAAACTCCAAACAAACAAACAAACAACCTGGAAAACATATCAGCTATGTGTGATGGAAGGAATATTGAATGAGGCCCAGAGAACGCAGGTTGTACCTCTCTCTCCTGGCACCAGACATTTCCCTGGGGCTAAATAGGTTCTGAGGCCCTGCCCAGATCCTCATTAATGGGCACTGACCCATTTCCCTCACCTGGCTCCTTTCTCAGAGAACGAGGCCCTGCTTGTAGGACGGCAGCTCCTCATCATGGGTAGTTACGGCCAGAACTCTTCAGGACAAGACAAGACTTTCCCTCATCATTTTCCTGTTTTTTACTTAGTATTTCACTTACTCCCTCAGGATTTTCCTGCAGAGCAGGCTCCTGATAAATTACTTGTGTCTGAATCTCTGCACAGGCTTTTCTTGTGGGGAATGTGATGTAAGACAGAGACTCGGTTTACTTGTCTGTGAGGTGAAGTAGGAGGCTGGCTTGATGAACTTGGATATTTCTTGTTTCCTTTGCTGTGCATTGTCTCAGTTATACTTCTCAAGTGGAAAGCAGAAAAGAAAGCTAGTGACAATATTTCTATTACTTAGAAGTATGTATCTTCCTTTAGAGTTGAGTCTTAGCCAGTCAAATCCTGACATGTCCTTTGGTTACACCTGTGTGTTAGCTTAATGACATACCTGACATAATGAAGTTGTAAGAGTAAAAGTTGATTGAGGTTCACAGATTTTGAGGGTCTAGTTCATGATCTAGCAGCACATTCACTAGGCTACTGGTGGGGTACCAGCCGGTGTGGAATGCATGGTAGGAAAAACTGCAAACCTTATTAGCCAGGAAGCAAAAAGAAAAGGAAAGAAAAAGGATGGAAAGGAAGATCCTGTGGTTCTACAGTTTCCTTCAGGAGCATGCCTTTAATGGCCTATGACCTCACCTCTATAATAGTGCCAACCAAGATTTTAACATGTGGATCTTTGGGTAAGGGGGGAATACTTATCCAAACCATAGCACCCTGGCAGTAGGGCTCGGAGTAGTTCCAAGGGTGCACCCTGTGAAGTGATTTTTATCTGTGTAGTATACTACAAGCACACAAATTTATGACTTGTTGAACCTTGTAGACACTGCAGGGTGCCAAATTGCTGGAATGCAGATCTATCTAGTTGTTTATATCAGCCTGATGGTACTTTTCGACACCTGGACAGATATTTGGAAGCTTTACATGATGTTCTTCATGTATAACAATTTGTAAGTCATTCTGAAGGCAGGTTGTATCTAGAAAATGTTAGGTGTGATGATTGTATTATTTTCAGTTCTGGCTTGCATCTTGGAAAAACTGAAGATGAATTAGACTGGCAAAGTTAATAGCAGAAACAGCCTCACAAAGAAAGGATTTTCCCCAGATTAAAAACCCTTATAACGTAGTTCCTCTAGAGTGACTTATAATTATCCAGTAGTTTCCTTTCCATCCTTAAAAATTAGCATTTGCCAGAAATTTATCACATGACCGTTATCAAATAGCCATGAGCTACTTTCACTTAGGAAACCTTATTAAACTAAACTACTAGATGTGTGGTATTTGAGCTGGAATTTAAGACCTGATTGTCTTCTCTTCTGACTTCACTTTTAACAAGGCAATCAATACTCTCTTGGCTGAAAGACGTTTTTAGGCAAGAGGGCTCTACAAGAGAGCTGCTTAGGGAACATTTGGCAAAGCTTGCCAGACCTCCAATAGGAGTCCGAGTTAGTTTCAGTGTCCCCCCAAACACATATGCCTCTCTGGGAATTGTAGCAACACTGAATTCAGAGGTAAGTGGTTCTCTGGGGCTCACTGCCTCAGAGCTGAATTTAGTCCCAAGCAGAAACTTACTAGGAGCTCATTATACTTTGGGATGAACTTTTGAGCTCTGACTGGGGGCTGCAGCAGGAGAAGGAAGGAAGGATCATGGTGTCTATTCAAAGGCTTTACACGAACAACCTGCCTTATGCCAAAGAGACTTATAGAGTAGCCACCGAACTCCATTCACATCTTTGCTGTGTGTTGTTTTCTGTTTCCTTTCCTGAAATCTAGGGCATCAGCTGCCAGGTTTCAGGAGAGGCGACCTGGTATGGTTCTGTGGAGACGGGGCCAGGAGTCAGGCGATCAGGGTAAAAGACCAGGGTAAGTACGGCCAAGGTAACTTACCATTCAGGACACTGATCTCCTCACCTCAGCAGGAGGAGTTTGGGAAAATGCTTCTTTCAATTACAGAACTGTCATTTTGGACATGGTAAAGCTCCAGAAATCAAGACCAATCTTCTACTGATGGATAAAGAAATGGGACCCTCTGTCTCCCAGTTCTGTGTCCAGAGTTCCCCAGGTGGTGTCCTTTACCACCATGACTGCTTATTGAGTACCTTACAGGTTTGGCATCCTTGGCTACCCTCAGCTCTGAAGATGTTGGCAACTGTATGAGCTTTCCATCACTATGTCAAAAATACCTGGGCTAATAAATTTATAAAGAGAAAAGGCTCATGCTTTTGGAGGTTTCAGTCTATGACCAGCTGGTATCCTTACTTTTGGACTAGTGGCGAGGCAACACATCATGATGAGAGTAAGCAATATGTTCACCTTGGGCCCTGGAAGTGAATGATGAGACTCCAGGGTCCCACTTCTTTCTTTGATAGTGTTGCTCCAAGTGACATAAGGACCTTCTAGTAGGCTCCATTTCTGAAAAGTCCCATCACTTCCCAACAGTGCCACCTTGGGGAACAGCCTTTACTATGTGGGCCTTTTGGGGACAGAAACTCAAGATCTCAACTACAACAGCAACCTGGAGCCAGTGGTTTAGCTTAAAAGTGGGTTTTGGAGCCTTCTGGGCTGTCCCCAGCATATAATTTGCATGCATGCCTTGTATCTAGTATGAGATAAGAAGATGTATAAAAATTTTAAAATATTTAAGTTGTTCTTTACATACCTGATGCTGTTGTTGAATGTGTCCCCTTTAAAATTCAGGTGTCAAAACATTTGGTCAACATGCTGGTCCTTGGCTGGTTCCCCAGTTCTGTAGGCAGAGACACCACTGTGAGTTGTTATCTAGAGCTAAGCTGAAAGAACGCTTAACTCTTCTTTCAGGGTGGAGTTAGGGAACAGGGACCCAAATTAAAACCTGCCTTCACATCTCTAGGGGAAATAGCAGAATAATTTTCCAACATTAAAAACCTAGGATCCCAGTGTGGTGGCACAAGCTTGTAATCCCAGCACTCAGGAGGCTGAGGCAGGAGGATTGCTGCAACTTTGAGACCAGCCTGAGCTACAAAGTGAGTTCAAGGCCACCATGAACTACATAGCAAGACCCAAGACTACATAGCAAAGCCAAAAACCAAACCAAATAAGGTAATTATCTACTTTTCTTTAGGGATCAACTTAATAAGGATGTCTTACATAGTACAGCCTGCCATTTGCCTCATGACTACTTGTGACTTTGCTCAGGTCATAAAACTCTGGCCTGAAAAGCTGTTTATTATCATGAAATACAGAAAAACTAGGTTGGAACAGATTTTTTTTTTTTTTTTTTTTCTGGAGACCTGCTCATTCCCTGGACTGGCCACTTTTCTCATTTTCTCCTAGACTATAGCCTTCTAGGGCCCAGGGTCACAGCACAGAATTAAATGGGTCCTTAAAGAAAAACAGATAATTATTTGGTATCTCTTTCATCTATCCATCCATACATCCAATCATTGTATGAAAACTGTGATGCTAGGGAGAGGCAGCAGGCTTAGCTCAAAAAGTACATACTAACATCATTACTACACCTTCATTTAATTGAAGTTGATATATCTGATTTATAATTCCAGATTCTCTGCATCTTTGCCAACCCTCAGCACTGTCAGTCTGTTGGCTCTGGGTCATTCTGGTAGGTTCACGGCAATCTATTCTTTTAAATCCACAAATAAGTCACCATGGGTTTTGCTGTCCAGTGGGAAAAGCTGAGCCCCAGAGAGGACCCAGGAGGTGGCCTTGGCATTCCTTCTGGGTGTCCCAACAGTCTTGGAAGGCTGAGGATGGCTTCAGTGGGACCAGGGAAGGAGAGCTGAGAATCCTCTGACATCTTTTTGCCTGTTTCCAGGGAAAAAAGAAAAGTAGCATTAAGACCGATAGTACAACTCTCCATAGCAAATTCAAGGAGCACTGTACTTTTTTTTAGCAATCACAGGAAGCCGAGGCAGGAGGATCTCAAGTTTGAGGTTAAGCTGGGCTACATAGTGAGTTCAATGCCAGCCTTGAACTACATAATGAGATCTTGTCTAAAAAAAAAAAAAAAGTTACACCTAAGTCTTTAAATAGCTCAAATAGATATGCTTTTTTTATTTATAGATCTCAGGTTTCTCATATATAAGACAGAATCTCCAAGTATTGTACTTAGGCCTCCTTACAGCTCCAGGTAGAAAGGCCAGGAAAGCCCTGCTGTGTCTAAGGCTGGATGTGATGTGGCACGCCCAGGGGAGTGTGCTGTTGGATATGAATTATTTTTATTTTGACTTAGTCCTAATTCTGTAATCAGAAAATTTAAGCTGATAGGTTACTGATGAGATTTGAAGAAAGGGCATTTTCAGGAGTTTCCTAAATTCAGTCACAAGGTTACTCATGTCTGCCAGGTGCCTTTTCCTACTCACTTGGAATTCACCGGAATGCTCAGCAGTACAACCTGTGATGATCTGTTTCACTATGAAAAGAAGGAGAGTGCTTACTTTAAGTGTTTTCTTATCAATGTGAAGACTGAGATGCCTTGATGGGCTGGGTAAATTCTGTACCAGGGGACATGTTCGTGAGCAATTACTTATGGGTTCACCATATGCGCTATGAACTGAGCGTGTAGCATCTCAAATGCTGATTAATGTTTTGGAAAATATGTTTCACAAAAATGTTACTTGTGTGGATGGTAACAGATTTATTATTTTAAAGAGAATGAATAAGTAATTGTTTTAAAAACTTAAAAACATACCTAATTTACCTAAAATGTATATAACTCTGAAAGAGGATGACATTTTTTACATTTATTACAAGGGAGCATGGATTTTTTTAAAAAGAAGCTACCAACATCCTCTGGCTTAGAGTTTTTTTGTGAAGGACTTTTCCCTCACTATTTCTGTTTTCCCTTCCTCCCAAGATGGATGTAGCTATTTTTACTCTCACCATTTATGACTTACAGTTCACTGAGCCGGAAGAATAGGCCATCTTTCTTGGCAAATCCTATAGATCAACGTCCAGACCTTCTCTCCTTTGGGTCCCTAGCTGCTCACAGAGAGATGGAGCTCAGGCAGAGGAGAGAGGGCAGTCACAGAAGCCAGCATCCTGAGCTGTGCTCCCTACTACTGTCTGCCAACTCTGAAGGCCACTTCCTTCCTGATGACCTCATGTCCTTGCTGCTCTGGTGCCTGGAAATTCTCAGGGCTCTTGGGCACCCTGACGTCCTCAGGGAAGGTGAGTCTATGCTTCTGTTGCTCTACCACATACCGTGTGTGGTACAGACATGCAGAGCATGGTGCCTGTGACAGTGCAGCAGGCAGCAGCCAAGAAACTCATGAATAGTGAGCAGAAAGCCATGACAGTGTCTGCAGTGTCCCATCCAGCTGTCTTGTACCAGCTGCTGGACCTGAAGACACAGCCCTGTCTCCACATTCTCACCCAGATGCCCAGAATTTCTTTTGTGTTCCAGGAAAAGTTTTCCAGGTCAAACTGTCCTGAGATTTGCATCACTACAGGTCCTAGAGAACACCATTCCTTTAGCAAACACCTGTCAATTCCAGGTGGATTTGCCTATGGCCAGCAATACAGGATTCAACCCAGTCTAACTTCTGGGTATATTATAGGTGCTCAATAAATACTGATTGGATAAAAGGTATCCTGGAATGACAGCAAGAATTGTTTTTGCCAAGTAGAATTCTGGAAATGATTTCTCAAAGGGAAACCTTCCTTGTGTATCAAGAGTGATGAGTTAGAGTGGTTTGTTATCCACTCAGTTATGCGGGGAAGCCAGTCATCATGCCTGGAGGTTGTGTGGGGAAATCCTACCTTGCTCAGTGTCCCACACACAGGGACATCAGAGGGACCTATGAGTGTGACTAGCCCCAGAGGTCTCAGAGAAGGGTCCTGACTGCTCAGAAGAGGCAGGTAATTACCAAAGCCGCACCAGTCTCAGTAAGACGGAGCAGGGCTGGCTTCATAATTTTGTGGAGCCCAGTTAAAAATGAAAATTCTGGGTCCTCTTAAAAATTCTTAACACTTTCAAGACATGACAAAAAGTTAAGCTAATCACAAGCTCTTCAAAACATGGGCCCTGTGTGACTTCATAGGTCATGAACCCATGACATTTGTCCCTAATTCTGCCACAGAGGTGGATGACTGGTGATGACATTTCAGGGAAGCAGCTTGAGTCAGCTCCTATCCGGTGCATCCCGTTCACACGCAGCCCTTGGCCAGTCAGGGTTCAGCCCTCTTTGCTCTGGTCTCAGGCCCCTGTGTTTGTCTAAGTATCCTCCCAGGCTTTGCTGTTAGCTGTGCACAAGTCTGAGCTTCTGCATAGCTAATAATGCTGAGACCCATTTATCAGGAACTACCACGCCCCAGGCAGGAGTGCTTTACATACTTTATCTCTAAGCCTTTCAGAAATGTTCTGTGGTAAATATTTTTACTTCCATCTCACAGCCAAGAAGACACAGAGTCATGGTAGATAAGGCCATAGAGCTTATAAATTTATAAATAATGGAACCAAGATCAAGGTGCCCAAAAACCTCTCACCCTTTCCATCTACTTCTTGGTCTTAGAGGGCACATTTGTGTCTTGTTAATTTTGGTGCACAGCAGGCTTTCAACACTTTCTTTTTTTAAAAAAATTAAGTTTATTGGTACATTTTAGGTATACATAATGATCACATTCATTATAGGGAATTTGCATCTGTACATAATATATCTCAATTTTTCTTTCTTCCCATTCCCCTACTTTCCCTTCAACCCCTCTTTCTCTCCTTATTACAAACGCTTTGTTTTCCCATTTTACTTCTTTTCTTATTTTTACCCTTTTCCCTTCCTTCCTTTCCCCTCCCCCCTTCTTATTTCCCCTTATCATTTGAACATTTTCCTATTTCACAATCTCTATTACACTTTTTGGTTTTTATTTACACTTTCAGTTTCTCAACCTCGCTCCACCTAACCCTATCTCTGTTCCTGTCCCTGGGACGGGGCTGGCAGAATAGAAACCTGGTTTCACCCTATGCCCCAACCAGAGCAGTTGCCCCCTGGCTCTGTGCCCCTTTCCCAGGCCGCCTTCCTGATTCCTCTCAGGCTCTCAGGCCCCTCCTGGGACAAAAGGGGATGATTAGGTTTCAGGAGCGAGAAGGAAGACAGAAGCAAGCCAATTGCCTGTCTCTGGGAAGGACAGAGGACAGAGGGCAGGTGTGGCGAGCAGGTGATGCAGAGTGAGGAGAGAGTTTTAGTATGAGGCCAATGAACCCACTCCTCAGTGTTGCAAGGTTGGAAGGGCATGAAGTGAGTGGCATCCTAGGTAAGGTCATTGTGAGTGACTGTGCCTCACTTTATGCTTGTTCAGAGTCTCTTCTGGAAACCTGCAGAAATTGCAAGGGCAGTTCTGGCCCACTCTGCAGAATTCATGTAAAATAAAACCTCACTGTCCTCCTGCTTTCTAAAGCAGGGCTCACGTACTCACTTCACTGTGCTGAACACAAATATTCCACCTGAGACCAATAGTGTGGCCCCGGGGTGTTTGGCTCAGAAGAAGCCACTTCTGCCCCTGATCTCACTGTTGCCTTATGTAGCTAGATTCCCCTGAGCCTCTGAGTTCGCCCACTGGTGTAAGAGCCTCCAGATTAGGCAGTGCCTATGTCGGCTCTCACTTAGCTGAGTTCTTTCCTACTGGCTTCTGATGAAGACTAAATTGAGAGGACCAATAGGGATGTTCTGTGGAGCCTCACCGTTTGGGGGAAAGGGGTGTGTTGGCAGATCTCATTTTGAAATCATCACTTCTACCATAGCCAGAGTATTCAGCAGGACAGATTTTACATAACTAATGTGGAAAATTGATTGTCTGTGCCTGCTGGGCCATGGGGGACTTCTCCTTTGGAATCATAGTTTAAGTGGCAAGATTCTGAGAACACTGCAGCTAACTGGCATTTCCATTTGGAAGATTCTATTCTCCACCATCCTTCTGCATGAGCTGGTTTGAGTCTCAGTCTGCTTGGTTCATCTCTGCTCCTGTATTTAGTAGCTACAGAAGAAGGGAAAAGGAAATCCTGGATTACTGATGTTTATTAGACTACTGAGGTTAATCGATCATTTACTGAAAAGAATAAAATCAAAGAGCAATGGTCTCTAAACCATTTCTCTCATTCTCTGTGCGCACTCATATATGCACATTTGAGTATTTCTGTGTGCAAATGCGTACTTTGTCAAGGTGTGTTAGAAAGTGAGATGTGAGTACAAAGCTGAAAATAAAGATGAGAACAAGACTCTTTCTCTCCTTTCCTCTTTTTCCCCTGAAGGCCTTGCCTTTCAGCTGTAAGGACACCCTCTATTTACCGCTGGTGGGGAATCAGTTGCGCATGTCCACGCATACTGTGGCCTCACCATGTCTTTCAGTATATAACTGTGATCGAAAGACAAAAGGGATGATTGGGGTTCAGGAGTGAGAAGGACGACAGACACAGCTGACATCTGAGATCACAGCTCCCATGTAAGTGTCGGATTCTGGAAAGAACCTTATCTGTTGGACTTTGTGCTCTGATAATGCCTCAAAACACAGGCAGATCTGTGCAGGCTGTTCGAAAAACCATTCCTCCGGAATGTGTGTCCGTGTAGGGAGGACGAGGGAGAGGTAGTAAAAGACTGCCTGAGATTGTAGCCACTGGAGACTGTTGATGAAAACCAGGCATAGCTGAAAGAGAAAATCATTCTTGTTTTTTCAGTGATTGCACTGGATTTTGAAATTAAACCCAGTGAGGTGAATGTACCTGCCTGAACTCAGAGAGAGGCAGTGGGCTGCTGGGCTTATGAGTCACAAGCATCTATTTTTTAAGCTCTGGAGCTCTGTGCCTGCCCTGCTGGCACTTCCACATGACATTCTCAGGGCTGTGATCTCTCTTCAGCAATCTTCTGTATGTAGGCAGGAAGAGAGCTGCGCTTACCTTGGGGGTTGGGTGGGGAGTGGTAAGTGGGCCAAGGCATGGGCAGTAAGTCACGGCCCCTTCTTTGGTTTTTAGCAAGTTTGGGAGGTTTTGGTCCCATTCTCAGGCTAAGCTTTGGGGTGATTTAAATTGTTCAAAATCAAGTCTAGCTCTCAGAAAACCTGCAAGATTTCTAATTTGCTTAGAATTGACTTGGTCCCAGAAGGATGGAGGTATGGAGGTGTCTCATTTTTAGTAAAAGTGGGGTTCTAAAATTAGGAGGGAGCATGAAAATTGAACATAGTTAAAATGAGGCTTGAAAGTCCCTTAACTTACTGGCTAAGACTGTTTGCAGTTGCTTAGACTTAGACCGCAGTGCTACTGGAGGGACTGCCGGGTCTGTCTGCCTCTCCTCTTGGGCTCCTTCTGGGGCCTGTGCTCTCTGAGTAGACTGGGGAGTGCTGGCAGAATGGGGTCTCAACTGCAGCCAGCTGGGTGTTCCTGAATTTGCTCAAGTGAAATCCATGTAGGATGGAGTTTTAGTGTACCAATGGGTGGCCCCAAAAATACACATTTGGTAGGGAGTGGACTGAGAGAGAGAGAGAGAGAGAGAAGGAAAAAGCAGACTAAAAGGCACCAGGGTCCAGATTTGTGAGTAAAGAAACCATATAAATTGACCCAATAGCCAGGCTGCATTAGGATGGGCTGGGGGTGGGCAGAACCTGGGTATTAATCTCCCCATCTTGGTTTCAAGGACCCGTTGGTTTCACTGTGTCACATTTATAGGCCTGAAGCTAGTACTGCTAATATATAGCACTGAAAACACACCAGGCACTGATTAAAAGCACGTTATATATCAGCACTCTCAGTACTTGGAATTGCTCTGTAGCTAAGACTTTACTATCCCATTTCATGGATGTGGAAACAAAGCCTTTAACAGTCATTCACAGTTTTGTTATTGCAGGAGCATAAGATGAAGACTGGGGTGAAGAGTGCATGGGCTTCTTTTGTGGTATCCGGTGGCGATATTAGGAATGGGTGGCCCTGCATAGCTTGCCTTGTTCTCTCCCCTCTGGGCTTTCTGCGGGCTCTTCTCTCTGGGACCACACTTGTCCTGCCTCCCTTGCCTGATAACTTCTACTCATTTGTCCTGAGTTTCTGCATCCATTAGGGTCCACCCCATGTGCCTCTTCCTGGCCACAGCTCTCACTCCCACTGCTTTCCTATGTCCACTGCTTTCCACTGTCCTTTCTGACAGGGATGCTGGCTGCTTTGCTGTGGTACCCACAGCACCGAGAACTGTGCCTGGATCCCTGTGGTATGGGGTGACTGTTTGCTGCCAGGAAGCTGAGTAGGGCGAGAGAGTATAGTATATAATTTCCTGTCCAGTTTCTAAGTACAGGCACCTCCCACTTAACATCAGTAATCCACTCCTAAATATCAGATGTTCTGCACGAAAATGGTAATGGGAGTCTATTTCCTATTACTTTAAATGGGAAAGTTACAATGCGTTACACACCAACCCCAAATCCCTAACCAATTTCTTAAAACATAGCTGGAGCATAATAAAATGTCTACATGTAACTGAAAGATTCCCATATTAGGGTGTAAAATGCCAAAAACACCGCTTCTTGATGCCCAGCTATTTATGTGGTAGTTGACAAATAACTGCCTTGAGTGCCGTAAAATCCTCTCATCCAGGGTCATGGCTTTCCTCCCTTGCTTTACTCTCTTCTCCAAGTTTTCCTTCAATACTTTCTCAAAATCGGGGTGACTTACTGTACAATTCTGCATAAAAAAATCAGTGCAACTTATCCAGAGCTCTGGAACTGCACTCAGGGCAAGCACACACAACCCGAGACTGGTTCACACAGAACTTGCAATGCTCCTGATTGAATTTGGAATACAACTTAAATCTACTCCCACACACTGTTAAAAATGATACGCTGAATGTTGGGATTTTAAGTGTAATGAAAATTCCTAAAATTCACTCATCACCTGAAACATATATTATCATAATCCATCCCTTCCTCTTTTGCTTGCTTCCTTCTTTCCATCAAAATAATTGAGTCTGTGAAATTTGTGTGTGAGCAATAAAAGGGTTAGAATCTGCCACTGAAGTATGCAGATTATTTTGAATTGAAGGCACTGGAGAATCAACAGATGCAGGAAGATTCTCAGTCTGCACTCTGTTATCTGCTTAAAAGCACAGTCTCCTAGAAGGATTTCACTGTCGTAAATCCCTTGTCAGAGAAACTTCTTGTACCAGGGGAAAGTGATTCTTGTGATCAGAGAGGAGAACCTAGAGCCAGATACACAATGGACCTTGCTAAAATAAACCTTATTATGTTATAAGGAATTGAGTCTCGATTATGGAAGTTGAGGGCCTCATATTCTGCATTCTGGACACCCAGAAGCTCTGGTAATGTAACTCCAGTCCAAAAGCTCAAGAACCAGGAGAACCAGTGGTGGAAGTTTTATACTGAAGGCTTGAGGACTGGGGGAGGTGACAGGCTAAGTCCCGCTCCCACAGCAGGAGATAAATATTTGGTTCTAGCTGTGAGTCAGCTACATACATTTTTCCTTTCCCTGCCATTTTTTCTATTAGGACCCTGAACTGACTGCGCGGTGTCCTTCCACACTGGGAAGGGCGATCTGCTTTGCTCAGTTCACTGATTTGCTGTGGTTTGAAGGTCCCCACTGAAGCTCATCCTGAAATTCCTGCTGTGAGGTATTATGAAGTGAGATCAGGTGGAACATGTAAGCGGATTGCCCTCATGTATGGCTTAACTTATTTGTGATTTGAAGGACTCATGGGTTATCTTGGGTAGATTGTCTGTCTCTTATATGCACCCCTCTTACCAGAGATGCCGTGCATTGTCTCTGTACTCTGAAGAGAGTTCCCATCAGCAAGAAAGACCTCACCAGATTTGGCCCCTCCAATCTGAACTTCCCATCTTTTAAAACAAAAAGCAAAAGATGACACTTTTCCTTAAAAACTTATCCACTCTCACATGTTCTGCTATAGCAACAGAAAATAGATCAAGGCACAATTCAAATATTAATCTCATCTTGAGGGATTCAAAAAGACATAACCAGAAATAATGTTCAACAAATTATCTGGTCACCTCATGACCCAGTCAAATTGATGGATCAGATGACTCATTTCACATCCTTTTCATTTGTTTCCCCATGTATTTCTCAGTAATTTTCCACCATTCAGTGTCTCTTACGATTCTAGCCCCCACCCCTTGTTAAGCTGATATACAAACAGCAGATTCTGTGTTCTTTTTTTTTTTTGCAGTACCAGGGATTGAACTCAGGACCTCGTACTTGCCAGGCAGGTGCTTATGCCACTGAGCTAAATCCCCAGCCCTCAAACAGCAGATTCTAACTGCTTCTTTGAGACACCTTCTCTGTGAGCTCCAGGGTACCTATCTGAGTAAAATTTTCTGTTTATTTTGTCAGTTTTTCATCCCCCAATTACTGAATCTAAGAGAGACAAAAAAAATTGTTTTCATCATTGATACCACAAAAGGTTCTATTAGGAAAGGAAATCAGGAATAATTCTGAAGTCCAGAATTATCGGATTCAAGCATCTTATTTTGAAACTTTAAAAAGAACTGCATGTGTGTAAACAGGACTGATGTTTCATGCACAGTAATAGAAACTATTACCTGTCAGTCTTCTGGGGCCTCAGGACCACACATGACCTTTAATTAAGTTTGATCCCCATGGAGAAGCTGCCTGCATGGCTCTGGGTTTCTAGCCATCTCTCCAACTTACTGGTCTATGGAGATATCCAAAGCTCGTGACTCACTGAATTGAGACATAAATCTTTTGTCATTAAAGCAAATACCTAACAAGAATGGGTACACTTAATATAGTCTCCTGTTCTTTCACATGGTGACTTAACCCCTGAATTCAGTTGGGGGTTTCCAAACTTGCAGATGAGTTGTGGCCATGTGACTAGTTCCCAGCAGTGGACTGTGAATAGAAGTGTTATGTGTCACTTCTGGAGTACTGATAGAGTAGTCCCTCATTATCTGCAGGGGGGGCATCCCAAGACTACCAGTGCATGCCTGAAACTGTGAATAGCAACAAACCCTATATATATAGTATTAGATTTTCCCTATACATAGAGGGTATGATAAAGTTTAATTTATAAAGTAGGTACACTAAAAGATTAACAAATAACACAATAAAACAGAAAAGTTATAACACTATATACTATAATAAAAATTATATGAATGTGGTTTCTCAAAATATATAAAGTATATCCTATACTTGCCCTCCTTTTTACAATGGTTTAAGACGGTACAAAGCCTATATAATAGGATGAAATGAGGCAAATGACGAAAGCATTATTATGTAATGCTGGTTTCTATAGGAGGATCACTTGAACCTAAGTACTGTGATGCCAGGACAGCTGGTTAGATAACCAAGAGGTGGCTACTAACTTAATAGCTCCAGAATATGCAGCATGGATAGCCTGGGCAGAGGGCTACGACTAAGTAGGACAGAGAAAGTCCATCATGCCACTAAGAGTGGCATACAATTTAAAACTTCTGAATTATTTATTTTTAGAATTTTCCATTTAATATTTTGGGACCGTGATTGATCCTGTGGGTAGCTGAGATCACAGAAGATGAAGCTATGGATGTGGGGAATGGTGCTCCTAAATAATTTAGAAGTCAAGGGCCCAATAAAGATCCTCATAAAACAGCTTTGTTCAATGAGCCCTTGAAAACTACCAGGAACTCTACATTGCGCAGCTGACATTTAGTGAAACCAGGAATGTGTTCAGCATAGTCCCTGGCATAAAGTTGAGCTCACTGTCGAGTGAATGAACACATGAACGAATGACTGCATTATATAGAGATCTAGATATTCATGATAAATAGTGGTCATCTTTTATTGGGGGGGGATGGACAAATTATGAGACAGTTCAGTTTTCAGTGGAGCCCTGACTGGCTGGTGCTGTTACTTGTACCTTCCTATGGTCTGTACAAGATCCTTCCAGATAGGTCGTGGTAGCACCGTCTCTAATTCGTGTGCTCGTGCATTATGCCTGTCCTACCTTCTCAGAGTCTGTTTGGGCTCATGAAGACACAGAGTTGAAAAGAAGTTGTTCTCATTTTCTAGAATTTGCCAATCTGTCTTATACCATAGCTGGTTTCTCTTTCAAAACTTTATTCCTTGGATTTCAAGCATAGATGATCAAATAAAGGAACAGAAACTCATGTGTTGTATAGCAAGAGGTGAGTACATTGCCCTGGGAGGAGTGGTGACATCTTCCTACATAAGATAAAATAGCCAGGGCCTCATCTGAAGCCTCCAAGAACTCAGTTACCAAGAAGTGCTTGAGTTCACAGATGTTCATTTCCTTGCACTTGGAGTCAGCAGAGTTGACCTTCACTCTCAGAAGAATCAGGCCTTGAAGTGCACCAGTGCTGCACAGTGATCACCTACCAAGGGACATCAGCCTGATGCTAGCTAATAGAAGCCTCTAGAGCAGCTTGCTCCATCCTTAGCACTCTGTCCTTGGATTTCTATCTTTTTTATTTGGGGAAAAATATCACAAGGACATGGAACCTAACAGCATTGGTTGTCTTGATAGTTTCTGATTAAGTCCAGAAGATGCTGGCATCTGCAAATAAATCTTATTAGGTGTGAGCAGGCAAGTAAATTGTCCCTGCCCTCCAGCATGCTACAATAATTAACTCCATACTAACAACTAAAAGTTAATCACAGCAGGTGCAAAGCCAGCCTCTCTTTTTCCGCCTGCAAAACCTCCTTCCCATCATGGCTGCAAGGTGTTAGCTTGAGACTTAGAACAGGTTCTTTGAAAAAGAGCCTTTCCTGTCCGTGAAACTGTTCTACATATTATTATTTTAACTTAATCAGGTTTTAAAAAGGGTAGCCGTGACATTTTAATAGCTTGGCTCACATTAATATTCTGAGAACACTGTTTAGCCCAGTCACTTGTGATTCAAAGATGTTTTTTTCCAGAAAAATAACTGGTTTTTAGGACAATTACTAAAGAATTGCTTTCTCTTGATTAAGATGGGTACCTTGCTATGAAAGAAGTTATTGAAATAAAATACTTATAGGATACTGAAAAATGTTACCACTGTTGTTCGATACAATGTCTGTATGGGAGAGGAAGCCAGGCTGTGTGTTTGTGGAAATCACCCTGAAGGTGGGTAATGTCCTTCAGCAATGAGCAAATTAGTGGACTGTGCTTGTGATATGCGGTGTGTTGTCATCCTAATGTTTTATTTATTTGCATGAGGGCTGCTATCTTCATTAAGGAGTTTAGAGAGCAAAGCAAAATGATATTTACTAACCTGGCAAACTAATAAGCTCTGCTCATGTTTCTTCTTTTGCTATCATGGCTAATCGTTGTTTTTAAGAAGTAGCTATTTAATATGCTAATGGATCCTGTGGGATAGGAGCCAGCCTTAACTTCCTGTAGCGGGAGGCAGCCAGGACTAATTCAGCCTCCCGAGAGCACGGGAGGACGTGGCTGTTGTGTGCTGAATGTTGCGCTAGTTTTGGAGGATGATGGGGGTCAAGGTGCTGAGGCCATGGACTGAAGTCTTCCAGTCACAATTACCAGGAGGTGTCACTGGTGATACAACAATAGTGCATCCAGTCACAGGTGCTATTCCTGCCCCCAAGGAACATCAGGACAAGTAATGAGTTCAGCCTGGTGAGATTTGAGATGGCAGCAAAAAGTAGGAAGGTGCTAAGCTTGACAGAAAGATTTTGCCAAAAGGAAAGTCATGTGAACCAGACTAATGCTTAAACTGGGAGTTCATAAGGTGTGGTCTCCACTGTCGACATGATCCGGAACTTGTTAAAAGTCCACTTTGTGAGGCCTCACAGAGGACCTGCTGAGTCAGGAAGTCGGTAAGAGGTGGCTGAGTGTGTGTGTGTGTGTGTGTGTGTGTGTTTCCCGAAGACTGTGTTTTTGTCAGCTTTCCAGGTCATCCTGAAACTCACTGAAGTTCAGAACTCATGTGTTCCTGGCCCATCTCATGAACCCAGAGATATCTGAGTTGAGCAGAGCTTTGAGACAGAGGCGGTGTACAAGAGTGGGTACCAGGCCAGGGGGGTTCAAAGATCAGCTGCATTCAGTTTTGAAAGAAAAACAGGGAAGATATTAATAGTTGTTTAAGCTATCTATATGTGTAAATGGTTTTCTAAAAATGACTGACCGGGGGTGGGATAACAGGAACCAATTCAAAGTTGCTTAAACAAGAAAGAAACTTACTAAGAAAATGCCATGGTATCTCATTTATATCCAAGGGAAGATTTGACCAGCAAGGCTCAGGAACATAGTTTCCCACCTCCCTACCCCTTTCTCTATTTTATGTTATTTCCTTAGGTAAGATTCCCAGATGAAACATTTTTGGTTTGGAGACTGAGAACAATTTCATGCCTCTTGATGGGTATGGCCGAAAGCTTGTCATAGTGCACAAAGTCATCAGCATTGAACATAAACGTGAAATTCACTGCATTCAATGTCAGTTATTGTTTCTAACTTGGTAGGGGGAAACGACAGGTTATTATTTGCAACTGTTTATTAATGAAGTCAAATAGTTAAAGTCATTTTAATTTACCAATGGCATATCTTACTTGAAAAATATTTTTTGCCCTTAATTTATTAGAAGATCTATTCTCCAGGTATTCAAAATAATAGTAATTCTAGCAAAACAAAGAGGAAATCATAATGGTTTTGGTGGCTCTAGTGAGGGGAGCTCACTCATCACACTCTCCACAAGTGACTGAAAGGGCTCAGGGGACAGGAAAACCAGGCCCAGATTCTAACTCTGCCACTTAAAGATTTGTGATATGGCACAAATTTCTGTACTTCTCTGACCTTTATGTTCTTCACCTAGAAAATGGGACTCATCTGTCCTACCTACAGGACTTGTCAGAGATCAGAATGAGCAGTGGATTCTGATTTAGTTGATGCTTGATAAGTTAGTCTCTTGAGGCCACTTCAGGTGAGGACTTTGGCTGTTCACACAGGCTGAAAAAGATCAGCTTTTTCACTCCTTGTCTGTAATGGAATTCAAGTTATGGACACAAACTCGGGAAAGACAGGAGTGGTCTTTCAGGTGGTATTTTTTATTCCTAACTTCAGGTGATGGGCTTCATGGATATGTGGAGACCCTGACATTTCATTCCTCCTGGGTGCATACTTTCCTTCCTTTCTTCCCTCTGGTCCTCCGTTATTGAATGTGCTGAGCACTGGGGTAAGTAGTGTGTACAAGCTGAACTGGCCCACACTGCATGGAGCTGTGCGTTTATTCAGAAGGACACACTGCCCGCGTCTCTATATTCAATTGCGAGTTGTTAGTTGGCTGAACTGTGCTTTATAATTGGTAAGACAAGTTTCCAGCAATTCATGCATTTGATTCTGCTAATGAAGAGAGGCGGGGAAGCAGCATCATGCTTGGAGGCGGCAGCCTAAAGCCCAAGGCAGAGTGAGCCTTGGGTGCGGCCCTGGGTCCAGCTCCCTGACCTTCCTTCAGCTCCTTTCCCAGAATCACCCTTACCAGTGGGTTAACTGAGCCCTGTTCTGCTGAGGAAATCGAAATGCTGGAGTTCCCCTACAGAATCTTAACTCACCTGAAAAACTGGGCTGGCTCTTGTGTGAAATTCATCTCCAACCGTAATTAAGAAAAGAAAGCCCAGCAACCAAAAATTAAAAAATGGAAAAGAAAAGAGGTATAGTAAGGACAGTGTCTGCTGACCTGAAGAGTCAGTCAGTGGGCACTCAAGGGTCAAACAGCTGTAGAGGGGAGGGTCCAGGTGCTTAGGGGCTCATCCTGCTCTGACAGGAAAGGTCTCTGCCACTCAGGGGAATTACTGGAGATGGTTCAGAGGGATCAAGGGGTATAAGTGAGTCGGACAGAAAAGCTTGCAGAAAATTGAACAAAACCAGGAGAAGATGAGACGAGCTAAATAAAGCAATTCTGAGAACAGGGGCCAGCCTGTTTTCCAGGAAGGAGGAGAGGTCCTGTGGTTGGTTCAAGGGGAGGGGTTCGCTGAGGCCTGGTCAGGATGGCAGCTCACTCCGTCTGCTGTCCTCTGCCGTCAGGGCTGTCCTGTGGTTTATTTACCTGATAATCTTTACTGGACCATGACCCCTTGGGACAAAGAGCTGCTGTGCTCTGCTTTTACCAGGGCCTGGTAGGGTGCCCTGGGCAGGTACCATGGGATTCCACAAAGCAGTGCTGCTAAATTTGTTTAATCGGTTAAGGTTTTCGTGTCATGGAGATATTTTTTAACACAAGATACAAATGCTAGCACCTAACAAAGATTCCCTAACGCAGGTTAGGAAAGGAGCTTGGAAGTCTATCTGTGAATTACCCTGAGTTGTGAATCAGAAGGTGAAACACAGAGGCAAACAATTACCCTGGAATCCAGGCTGATGTGCTGCTGGTAAAACTCAAATTTCTGCCTTGCTTCATTTTCTGCCTCGAGCTCAGTTGTTGATTTCTGGATTGGGCGTGGAATGTCCCAGCCTGTTTCCCGGTGGGCAGAAATAGCTAGCTCTCTGGCTTCACCTTCTGACACCTAAAGTAGGAGAAAATAATAGAGTTTCCTTTCTCTCCTGCCTCTTCTTCCCCCTCTGCCTTCCCCAGCCTCACTCTTACACGTCAGCTGGCATGGCAAGACTCTGGAGGTTTGTAACCCCATGGCAGCTGCCCGACAGCCTGAAATTTCATGATTTTTTTAAAGGGCCAGCTTCTATTTGGAAGTCTAATATAATGACCTCCATCTCCTGTTTGAGAAGCCCAGTGTTCTCTCGTGGCTCTAATGGATCGCACTGTTTCCTCTCCAGCTCCAAGTTACTGCTTCTGGAAATTCTTTGTGGAGTGCACCTGTATTTCCTCCTGCACATTGTCCTTTTCTGGCAATGCATGCCTGCCTTGGATCCAGCCCTCTCTCCTTCAGCACCTCAGGGCAACCACACACACAAGCCATGACCTGTAGATAGTTTACTGGAAGACTCGGGGATTGGTACTGGTTATGTCACCCTATCACACAACAGACAATTTTCATAAACCAGAAAAGAACTGGTTATTAGTCATCCTCATTGCTGGCACGTCCACAGCTTCACGGGCGCTACGGGAATGTGCCTAGGGCACATTTGGGAAGAGTAACTTCTAGGAGGAGGGATCGGAACCAGTGGAGGGAGTGTCCAGGGAGGTTACTCATTCTGGAAACTATGCTAAACCCATTGGAATTTGTTAGTTTGTTATTCTCTATTCTCAGTCTAGACTGACTAGCTTTCATATCTAAATGTAACAGTGGCCAAAAAGGGAGCCTGGTCTGGTTGACTTTCTCCCTCCCTTCCTTCCTTCCTTCCTTCCTTCCTTCCTTCCTTCCTTCCTTCCTTCCTTCCTTCCTTCCTTTCTTTTTAAAATAGTGACAGTTTATTCAAGTAAGTAAAAGTGAAGAGTGGAGGAGAAACTGGCTCTGTGTACTGAGCTTGGGTAACAGCAAAAAGAGAGTAAAAAAAGAGGATAAAAGCAAAAATAAAATTACACACTGTCTCTGGGAAGCACAGCTTGGGCTGTCATGGAAAGTTACTATCGTCTCTCTCTTTCTCCTTTTGTCCGTCTCTTTCTCTTTTTCTTCCTTCCTTCTTTTCTTTTTTGGTCTTGCTAAATCACAAGTTTCCCACACTAGGTTCAAATTTGAGATCTTCTGTGTCCTCCTCCCAGAGCTCTGGGATCACAGGTGTATGACACCATGCCTAGCTGGCTGTCTAGGTTTTCAGTGTTTTACCATGCAGAGGGTCTTGTAGAGGGGATTCCTTTTTCTCTATAATTGCCAGCATCCTTCTATAAATGTTGTGTCATGTGCCGGTCAGCTGGCACTTCCAAATTTTTAAAGTTGATCTTGGTTTTCCTTTATTTCATGATAGCTATAATTTTACATTCATATTTATTGGGCACCCAAGGATACAACTAAGCTAGGAATGATAGAATATGCAAATATGATTAAGAGATGCTCCTGCTATCAAAGAACTCTTGAGCTGGTAGAAAATAAACATAAGTTGTGCTTTGTCTTTTAAATCACATTTGAAAGCATTATCCTGCAATCCCTGTCAAATAGGGCAGGAAAATAATGATTTAACTTGAAGAATGGCAAAATAGAACCTCAGGGCTATTAAGTGACTAACATACTCTCATAGTATGAGGTAGATTCAGACCTAGAAAGTGCAGGTTTTGACTCCTGATCTAATCCCCCTGCTACTGTACCGGTGCACACAGTGCATACATCATAGTCCTCGAAAGAATATTCAAAAAATTATTGGATTGGCTCCATATATAGAAGAAATTTGCTCCCTCCTGGGAAAAGAATAGGGAGTTACTTTTATCTTTATTTGTTGTTGTTTTTTAAAGTCCAGTGTCCAAATTCAAGAGTCTCAATAAATCATATCAGGATGGTTTTCAGAATTCTACTCCAAAGGATATTTAAGTATTTTAAGGTTAGTTACATATGAATTCTGGTTTTATCAAGGTTGTTATCCTTTTCAAGGTTAGATTTTTGAGCAAATATCACTCATAAGAGTAAAAAAAAATGTTGACATCCCAGAGTTTAAGAAATGTATACTGAATGCACATAATTAGGCAAATTATATGAGTCAGTTTTGACAAAATTCACAATTTTTAAAAGCTTATATTTACTGCTCCTTAGTCAGTCCCAGTAGGAAGGATGAAAACCATTAATGTGTAAATCCCGGAAGTGTTGCTGTGTAAGAGAACAGACAAAGCAGACACTGAATTGTTTTTCAGCACCCTTGGGGTCAGGTTTGCATAGTGCGGCTCTGTCTGCTTCTCGTGAGGCTTTCCATGATCCAGAAGAACAACAGACCACATTAAGTATGAGTGGTCTCCTATATCCAGAGCCACAGAACAGAGAAAAGGAGAGAAGCTTCTTGGCAGGATTGAACTGCTGAACAAATGGCACCTCCAGACAGCTCTTAGTGTTGGGTTGTCCATAGCACGAAGAAGAATGCAAACCCATTGTTTCCCGAAGCATGGATGGAGCTGTAAGACATAGGTTAGGTAAAATAAGCCAGAAAAAGAAAGATAAACACCACATATTCTCATCTGATACTCAGGCTAGATCTAGAATAGGGTCTACTAAAGCCTGGATGGATGTGATGGGAGATGAAGGGGTACTGGATTTTGCTCAGAGCAAGCTCTACGTGTATGAAATATCACACTAAACCCCATTAATGTGTACAAGTAATGAGTGTTTATCAAAATAATCTAAAAAGTCTTACATGTCAAAAAATTAAAAATTTTAGAGAAAAATTTAGATGAATGTATTTTTAACCTTTGGGGAAGGAAAGGTTTCTTTTTTCCCCCCTTTATTTATTTATGTATTTTTTATTTAAAGAGAAACAAAAGCATGTAAAGGGTAGAGATAATACACAATTTCAAAAAAAAAAAGATAATAAGAAACCACTAGTTGATAAATTACATATTGTCCTCTTAGAAATAATTGTTCAAGTTACAAAATTAAAGCATACAAAGTAGATATTCAAACAGCGAGAGTGTAAACAGCTACGCATGCATGAGTCTGTACATGTATTTCTAGCCTTTCTGTGTTAGAGGAAAAAACAAAACATAGCAAGACAAAACAAAACAAATTCCTAAAAAACATGAAACCAAAAAGTCATATAAAACCATAGTACAAGGTGATCTACAGTGATTACTGTGTTGTTTCTCATTATCCTCAGTAGAATTGTCTATATCATCAGGCATAATTGAATATAGCAATATATTTGAATATAGCAGTACATAACAATAATAGTAAAAATAAAATACTGTAGACAGTATAAAACTTCAAAGGCAGGTAATAATCAAACCATAGTGAATATTCTAGTGAATCTTGTCATCTCCAGTGCAGTTGCCTATACTCTCAGACTTGATACTATCAATCATAATAGCTTTGAATAAAATATATCAATACAAAACAGTGATCTAACAAACCAGATTTGATTATGATCAGTCATGGTAAAACTGTAGGTTTTACAGAGCTTTAGATTAAGTTAATAGGAAATTAAGGATGATTACTGTACTATATCCTGTTATTTTTGAGATTACTTCTGTGCCCTCAAATCTAGTACAGGTAGAATGACTGGAACAGAATATCTAAGCAGAGTAGTGTGAGTAATGTGAGTTTTAAATCCTGGTGCACTATTAACAATATAGTGTATCAAGGCCATCTATGTTAGAGATTCTAGTTATCCTTCTCTGCCTCATTTCTGCTATGATATTTTTCTGCCTTTGTTTGTCTAGTTTTCTCCTTCATTATATTGCCTGACCCACTCATTGAGGCCTTTCTGCCACTGTTGCTAAAATCCTAGTATTTTTTTCTCTCTCTCTAGAATGTCCTTCAGTATTCTCTGTAGGGTTGGATTGGTGGTCACAAACTCCCCCAGTTCCTCTTTGTCATGGAAGCATCTTGTTTCTCCATTAATTTCTAGTGACAGTTTTGCAGGGTACATAAATCTGGGCTGGAGGTTATTTTCTTTCAGGGCTTGGAATACTTCACTCCAAGCTCTTCTTAATCTGATGGTCTGTGTGGAGAAGTCAGCCGTGATACTGATGGGCTTCCCTTTATAGGTAATCTGTTTCTTTTCTCTGATGACTTTTAATATTCTGTTTTTATATTGAATTTCTGGTATCTTGATTATTTTATGTCTGGGTGTAACTCTGTTTTGGTTGTAGGTGGCTGGAGTTCTGTATGCCTCACATAACCGAATATCATTTTCTTTTCCCATGCTTGGGAAGTTTTCCTTAATTGTTTCCATGAATAGTCTTTGTAATTTGCCTATT
>PVLA01000004.1:223399-245615 GCA_004027455.1 Hydrochoerus hydrochaeris
AGCCTTTGTATTGTTACTGCCTGTTTCCTTGTTATTTTTAAGAGATCTTTCCTTTCATGATCACACATTGCAAACTTGTCTTCAAGTTTTGATAGTCTATCCTTAGTTTCTTTTAAGGAGTTTTGCCAGCTTTCAATGGAGTTTTTAATTTCCTGGTAATCTCTTTGAATCTGCTTCATGTATTCTATATTTTCTTTATTGAGTGTTTCTCTCCTTTTTTTTGTTCCTCCCTTCTTCTGTCTGTATCTTCCTGAGAGATGCTTCCTGAGAGCATTTCTTTTATTACTCTACTCATATCTTGCTTTATGTGATTTAATATTTCAGATCTGAGCTCGTCTACAAGGTCCCGAAGATATCTCTTAATGTCCATTGAAGCCTTGTCTGATGTTGCGTGTTTACCGCCCTCATCTCCCTTGTTTTTCCCCCTCCTGGATCAGTACTCTCAGGGTTCTGGGCTGGGGCCTCCTCTTGCCTCCTTCTCCTGTCATGGCCCTGGCTTCCTCCACACAGGTTGCAGTGCAGGTCCCAGCCCCTTCCCTGTTGGCCATGGTACCTCTGAAGCATGCTGGTGAGGGACTCCACCCTCTCCTGCCTGCTCTTGTCACTAAGATGTAAACAGGGGCTGTGTATGCCTGCCTCTCCCTATTGGGCCAGTCAAACTTCAGGGGCCTTCACCCAGTTAGTGCGTGCTAGGCACAGGGAATCGATTTGGGATGGCTCACTGGGTCCCAGCCAGGGGTGCGGCCCAGTCCAAGCAAATCCCATGAATCTGCTCTGGGAAGGGAGCAACCAACTGAAGTCACTGTTTTTCCTAGTTCAGGCTCCCCCTGCCTGATTCCAACATGTCGCCCATTTGGTTGCGCCCTTCCTGTGAGCGGGGGGGTATCATTCCCAGCACTGATGGTGGATTAATGAAGTTCCCTTCACTGGCTCCGCTCTCTGTTGGGTTCACCAACCCCTGACTTCAGCGCTGCTGTGGTTCCTGTGAGTGGCGGCAGGAATGAGTTTGGGTGGCTCTGCTGGCTGGCGCAGATTCTAGCTGGTGCAAATTCAGGCTGAAGCAAACTTGGCGGGTCACAGCAAAAACACTGTGTCCTGTAATTTTTGGCTGTTTCAGTTGTAGTCCTGACGTGTTTGATGAGCTTTTTTATGTTTTAATTTCTTCTTGTGTCAAGAGTATCCATCTCCCTCTGTCTGGGTGTCTCAGGATTTTTATTCTGCCATATGAGTTGTTTCTCCTGGGAGGATTTGTATTTTGTTGCTCACTGATCAGCCATCTTGACTTCTTCCAGGAAAGGTTTCTTAAGGAAGACAAATAGACTATGGGCTGAAAACAAAAGGACTGATAAATTTGAATATATTGAAATTAAGAATTTTTCCATCAAAAGATAGACTCAGCTTCTTCATTTTAAATGAAAATAATGATGCACAACTTGTACAAATCTGAAATGAAATAAAAACAGTTGGCATACATTCTAACACTTAGAAAATAATAAATATTAACTATTATTCTCAATAATGCTATTATTTCTCAAACATATTGAGTAATGTAACAAGACATATTTAAATCAGGCAAGCCATAGGAGGACAAGTATTTAATATCATGTAATAGTTTTGAGAGAAAGACATTTATCAGAGGGCTAGTGTCAGATTGTCAACATTTATTGAACATCTGCATTATGTATCATGCTGGGGGCTAGTTAATTTGTATCAACTACCACAACTTTTAGCCATAATCTGTCTGCAACCACAGCAGAGAAAGGAACTTCACTTTTTTTGATAATCCAAACATAGTATTTATAGGAGAACTTTGGAGTCAGGCATAGTGACACATGGCTGTCATCTCAGCATTCTGAGGGACTGAGGCAGGAATATAGAAAGTTTGAAAAAAAAAAAAAGAAAAAAAAGTTTGAGGCCAGCCTGTCTCAAAATTAAAAAAAAATGCTTGAGTTCAGTCCCCAGTACTACAGCAGGACCCCCTCCCCCCAAAATAAAACCCCACTTTGACACTACCAGGGACAGAAATCACAGAATTATCCAGGAGAGCATAAAGTAAAAGAGACAAAATGTAGATAAATATTTAGCTTTTTCGGTTTGTTTTGTTTTCAAAATGCTAGAACAGTTCAAATTACCCCAATCCAACACCACAGAAGTATGTCCAGGATAATATTGAATCAGTGATCCTCCTGCTTCAGCCTCCCGAGATTTCAGACATGTGCCACTGTGCTTGGCTCCCTATTATGTTTATTGATTTGTGTGTGTCAAACCATTCTTGCATCCTAGGAATAAGTCCAAATTGATCATGGCGAGTGATTATTTTGATGAGCAATTGGGTTCAATTTGCTAGTATTTTGTTGAGGGTTTTTGCATCTGTGTTCACCAACTGACCTGTAGTTTTCTTTTCTTGGTGTGTCCTTATCTGGTTTGATATCAGGGTAATGCAGGTCCCATGAAATGAATTTGGAAAGATTCCTTCCCTTTCAATATTTTAAAATAGTTGGAGAATAATTCTTCTTTAAAGGTTTGATAAAACTCAGTAGGAAGCAGTTAGGTCCTGGGCTTGTCTTTGTTGGGAGGTTTTGTATCATGGCTTCACTCTCTTTATTTGTTATTACTTTACTCAGGTTTTTAAAATGTTCTCCTGGCTCAACTTTGATAGGTCATGCATATTTTAATTCTTTGTTTCATTGGTCTTTTTGTTTTAGTGTTCATTTATTTCTTTTCTGTTTTTTTTTTTTTTTGTACTGGAGATTGAATACATGACCTTGCGTTTGCTAGGCAGGTGCTTAAGCCACTGAGCTAAATCCCCAGTCCCTCATTTATTTCTTTTCTGATTATTTATTTTCTTCTACTGATTTTGAATTTGTTTTGTTCTTGTTTTTCTAAGTCCTTCTGATGAGTCATTAGATTATTTATTTGAAATCTTTCAATTTTTTCAATATAGGTGCATATAGCTATAAATTTCTCTCAGTATGGCTTTTGCTATATTCTATAAATTTTAGTGCTATATTTCCCTTTTCATTTACTTTTCAGAAATTTTGGATGTGTCTTGATTTCTGTAATGAACTGCTGTTCATTTAGAGTGTGTTATTCAGTCTCTCTGCATTTGTATAGTTCCTGAAGTTTCTTCTGTCATTGATTTCTAGTTTTACTCCATTGTAGTAAAAAAAAGATACACCCTAGGATTTCCACTGTTTTTAATTTGTTGAGACTTGTCCCCTGGCCTGCTATGTGGTCTCTTCTAGAGAAAGCTGTGTGGCTCATGGAAGTGTGGTATAGATGGCAGCAGGCATGGACTGGAACCTGGTAAGTGTCTTCTCCTACAAAGCAGCAGTAGCCCTCTGGGCCAATGGGGCTTTCTGCAGGCACTGTTGAGGTGAGCTCTGCTATGAACCAGGCCTCTGGCCTTGGCAGTACTGGCAATGATGGATGCTGGAGGCACCTTCCTTCAGATCAGGGACTGGAATGAATCCAAACACTGTGTGGGGAGAGGTGAAAGGAGTGACAGAGTGCCCTCTGCCCTCTGTAGCACTTGTGCCCAGCCCAACAGCAGTGTATGCCCAGATATGTTGTGAGGATGGGACAGAGGCTGGCACCTCTGTGTTGCTGTGAACATCTTTGACAGCAGGAGCCAGGCAGCAATGGGACTGTTACATTATTATGCAGTTCTATCAGTGACATGCACCCAAACATGGCTCAAGGGTAGGGGGCAGGTGGGAACTGTATGGGTCCCTGTCTTCAATCTTGGCATTAGTGTGAGTCCACATGTGGCTGGTTACACCCTTAGCCTCAAAGGGCAAGCACTGTGATCATCTTGCTCTTGAGACTGGCACCTTCCATTCCTCTGTCTGACCCAATGTCTGCTACCATTTAGGGCACTGAGTGGGCTTGGGTGCTGAAATCACAGTCACTCTACTTGATTAAATTGGGTTCCTGAGACTGCATCCTCCATTCCCAAGTCTATATAGTGGGAGATCTGTGGGGTCCCATCGATGGTACTATGATGTATAAAACTTTAATTCATCTGGAGTTGATCTTTACATATGGGATCATTTAGGAGAGTTCCTTTTATATTAGTCCATGTGGATAATTACTTTATTTTCCAATTGTATTTAATTAGCAGTTTCTCCTTTCCTTACAGACGTGTCTTGCCAACTCAGACATAGATCACAGGTCCACATGTACATTCACAAAATGAGATATTATGAAGCAGTTCAAAAGAGATAATTCACATGCAATGGTGTGAATGAATCTTTGCCATATGATGGACAAATGAGGAGAGTGTGTCAAGAATTGAGGATTATATGAACTGAATTCTGTTTGTCTGAGGTCCTAGGGAAACACACCAATTCAAGGCTAAAAGAAGTTAAATGACTTTCCCAGCCTCACTGGATTGGGAAAGGAGCAGAGTCTCAAAACCAGTTCGTCCAAATGCCAAGCTCTTCCATCAGACTGCAGCACAGCCTACTCCTAACCTTCCTGGAAGCACATCCTCCTTGAGCTCTGGAGATGCATCATCTCTCCCGCTGGTAAACTGAACACCACAGAAAGTCAGAAGCCTGAGATCTTCCCTTTCTGGACCCCTGAAGTCTTTCTATCCTCAGGTCTCCTCTTTCCCATGTATCTTCTTGGCTCCTTTTCATTAAAAAGTACGCTTCAATCTTGAATATACTTCATCTTTTCATCCTGATAAAAGAACAAAATCCTCTGGATCACTGCCCATCTCCTTTCAGCACCCAATATATTTTTCTGTATTTCTCACTTGTTTATATTCCTCTTCCTTAGAATGCTCTCCAGGGAAGGGCCGGCTGCCTTATCTACTGTTGTACCTGGTAACTTGGACTGTGACTAGCTAACAGTAGGTTTTCAATAAATACTTGTTTAATAAGTGAATAAAGGCATAATAATTTTTTGTTTCTATTCCATTATTTATTGTTTCTGCTTCACCCCAGGTTCTCAAAAGAGTTCTGTTCTGTGGTGTAGGAGTTAAAAGTTGAGATGGGTAGCTGATGCTCTATTAAACCCAAATTGTTGCAAACACACCGAGACCATGTGTTTCAGTTCTAGTAACTGAGTTCTTGCTTCTTTCCTTGTTAATAAGTTTCTGCCTCTGTGATGTGCCAGGAAATAAGTCCCTGATCTTCAGATGGCCCTCAGGGGGCATCAGCCTTACAATGAGCCTTGGCTTTCGGGACCAAATTTCTGCCATGCCATGCCATGCCCCTGATACAGTTCTGCCTCAGCCTGCAATCGGTAGACTTCTCTCTGTGGCCCGAGCCAGGCTCTGTGACACACTGTTTTCATTCTGATCTGTGTTTCCTGCTGAAACTTCTGGAGTGCCATCTACCTCACACACTCATTCAGCCTGCTCGCTCCTGAAAGATCTAACCACCTCCAGGATGTCTTTGGGATCAACTAAAGCAGAACCACCAATCCCCACATTCTCCTCCTCCCTGAAGGATTGGGGTCTGTGTAGGGGTTGGGAAGGCAGGACAGTAGCAGAGATGAGAGCCCCAGGAAATCGGCAGTGGTCACTATCAGAAAGTTCCATGCCCTAATGAGAGCAGAGGTTCTGTCACAGTGGGAATAGGTCATCCACTGAGAGCAGTGTGTGTTTTGGGGGGGCAAAATCATGTCTTATTTGTGCTTTTATCTCTAATATGTACCCACAGGGCCTGACATAAACAGGTGGTCAATAGATAGTAGTGGAATGGCATAAATGTATTGTAGGGCAAGCTGTGTCTATAATACTTTGTGTTACACTGGGCCCATCAATTCACAACTTCACCTCAATTATCCCATCTATTAAGTAAGAATCAATGTTTCTTCATAGTGTTGTTTCAAGGAAGAAATAATTCAATGCACTTGGGAATATAACATCAATAGTCTTTGAAATTTTTGTAGGAGGTCCTCCCATCTGTATGAGGTTTTAAATATGTATTCCAATGTATGTGTATATATACATATGTGCATATATATATATTTATTGCAAAATTACTTATTATATACTTAAATACTATATACTTTAAAGGATGAGGCAAAAATAAATAGGAATTCTAGTATATTTGTCCTCTGACCCAGTGAATAACCTTGTGTGTCCCTGGGTTGTGTTTATCTTACTGTGGAGACCATGGCTTTAAAGTCTGATATACACCTAACAGGGAAAAGATAAAATGTTGGACTGTTTTTACTCACAGCTCTTCCAACTGTAAATGCATGATGTCATTTCCAAAACCACTTCAATGCTCAGACTCCAGCTGGGTGTCCTACAATTCAGTTCAGTTCAATTCTGATATTATCTTCCTAGAGTGAGCATTCACATCCCACAAATTAAAGATTCAGCTCACAATTCTGCTACCATTTTAGGTCCTGGTTACAAGTCCAGGTTGTCACTGGTACTATGGACTGATCAGCTATAAACTGAGGAGTTTATACATTCCTTAGGTTCAATCATTTACTAGATGATACACAGAATTCAGGAAACTACTTAGTATTTCTGATTTATTACAAAGGATCCAACTTAGGAACAGGCAAATGAAAGAGATGAACAGGCTGTGTATGAGGGAGGGGTGTGGACTTCCTATGTCCTTTCCAGGTGGGTCATGCATCTGGTACCTCCACATCTTTGCCAGTTCAAAGCTCTCTGCATTCTTTCGTTTGGAGGTTTTTAGGAAGATTTCATTTCGTAGGCATGATTGGTTGTATTACTGGTGATTCATGATTGAACCCAATTTTCAACCCCTCTCCCCTCCCCAGTTGTCCAGGGAACTTCTAATCATGTGATTGGTTTCTCTGGAAACCAGCTTTAATCCTGAAGCTATCTAGGACCCCACCAATAGTCACCTCAGTAAGATAAACTCAGATATGGTTGAAAGGGGCTTGCTATGAATAAGAAAGGCGGTCCTATCACTCCTATCACTTAGGGAATCCAAGGAATTTAGAAGCTCTGTGTCAGAAACTGGAGACAAAGTATATATTTCTTATTATATCACAAGTGTCTAAAGAGTGTTGCTCATATTGGTATTTTAGTGGCTTTATGCTAAACCCATTGGTTCATTAATATTTAGCCAATCAACAAAGTACGTTGGATCTCAGTGGCAAGACTTCATATCACTCTTTCCACCCCACTGGATTCAGTAAAGATATTGTCATATTAAATTTTAACATCTGATCATAAAAGTTTGTGTTTTGCGTGAGTTGGCTCTCAACCAGAAAAGGTTGCTCACCACTGGTTTATTGTCACTAGTAACCACATGTGTTTCTTGGAAATGTAAATTCCTGGGCTTGTTAAAGCAAAATGCTCCCTAGAGTACTATAAACAGATGTTGTGAGGCATTACCCACATTAACAGAGGAAACATCTCTCTTCTTTCTCCATGGAAGAAGTTGCATTGGCAATGAGCTGGGATTCATTCATTCCCTCATCTAATGCCTGGGAATAAAAGGTTCAACTAGAGTTACATAGCCTTTACGTTCATGAGCATTACACACTAACAGAGGTGAGAGACAAATCACTAACTAATGAAACAATCACAGAAAGGGTGAATGTATAAGTGAAGCTCTTCCCATGCTGAGATAGAGAACTGGGTCTGAGAGTAGACATGCGACTTCATGATGGTCAAGGAAAGTGTCTTTAAAGAGGTGATATTTCAGTCTGTCTGAAGGATGAGAAGCCTGAAGAGTCTAAATAGTTTAGACCGTGGGACTGACTGTTGGTAAACATGAGGTGGACAGATGCTTGGCAAGCTCTTGAGATGATGTGCAGGAAGGTGAGAGACCAAGTCATAGCTCACCTCGGGTAGTCACGGGAAGGAATCATGATTTTAATGCAGTAAGAGGTCACTGAAAGGTCAGGGCGAGGACACTGCATCAGGAATGTGCTTGACTAATGGGCCATGTGCCTGGAGTTGGGGGGAGGGGGTTGTCACTAGGTAAAGTTGTTTTGAGTGAAACCCTTAAGAATGCTGTAGAGTGTAGCTTACAATCTTTTGTTTTCTATAACAATTTAGTTTCTCTTCCTTCTGGTTAGTGGGGACAATCTACAGTCCTGTTCCACCTTTTGGGTTGCCTGAGCAAAAGAGAATTGTCATGGGCTGCCTGCAAAGCACAAAATATAGTCAATGTGTTTAAGTAATAAAACTTCCTTTATTTTTAAATATCTATTATTATAATATTTAAAAAAAGAGAAGGCAAGTGCCCTTTGGGTCACAGGTTGGACCTGTTTCTGCACTCTAGATCTAGACAGTTCCAGATAAGCACAGGCATGCTTGTATTTCCTTTATCAGTTTTGGGTTTTGTCCCTCCTCTTCCTTCTTCTCTTTTCCCTGGGTTGTTCTGAGTTCTGGATTTATGCTCATGCTCTCATGACCCTAAGGCACTGGATTCTGCTCCATGAGTCTCATTAGCCTCTGTACTCAGTGGCTTCTCTGAGAATGGTTTCTGTTGGACTTCATAATATGTTCTTGCTTGTCTCTGGTTCTTGCAAATCAAAACTTCCCTGGCTACTTATAGTACTAACTTTACATGAATTAAACAACATTTTGTATAGAAACTCAGCTGAATTCTGTCTTCTTTCTTAATTTAGGTAATTTCAAATATATGTCATTCAAAGCAATGACTGAGTGTAGTCAATATTCTGAGTGTAGTATGGGAGATGGACAAAGCTCTCTGCAGAGATGGACAGACGCAAGAAGAAGAAATGTGGGTTAATTCTAAATTGTCTCATCTCCATTTTTACCTGATAGAGTCTGGAATATCTTCTTAGCCCCTTTCCCAGTCACTCCCCACCATTGTCTAGCAGCAGGAGACTGGGGCAGAAAAACAGTGAATCCATTCTTCCATGTGGATATATTCTTTTCATGAAAGTGTTCCTTGGAGACCTCCATTGCATTAGGGAAGACTGGGACATTCATACCAGAAATGCATGGACAGAAGCTTCCTTGTTGTGCTTCAGAGTATCAAAGTACACCCCTGACTATCAGAACAGTAATGATAACCTTGACAGAAAAGAATGTTTTGATCATTTACAAGTAAAGGTCCTGAACTGAACAATAGGCCAAGAAACTAAGTCAGGGCAAACTTTCTTCCTCCACTCCCTAGAGTTCAGGCAAATGTTGCTCAGGTTAAGCAGAGCAGAGAGGAAGAGGGACCATGCCTGGCTTCCCTCACTGAATGTTGTGAGTCACTCATTGACTTGTAGGAAGAGAGCAAGAAGAGCAAAGCTTGGTTTTCTGTTGGAGGAATAGTATTCCCTGTGTGTGCTCCTCATGCCCTCCAGGACAAAGGTGTGAGGAAGAGCACAGGATCCAGATGCAAGGAAACAGAGTGTCCTCAAGACAGTTAGGTTTCAATTAAAGTAGGGAAGAGCAGCATTTAGTGAAATGGGTAAATACTGGAAGTCTGTTTGCTATGGCTGCATGTTCTAGAATGCTTGCATATCCATCTCAAGAGAGGAGGTGACCAGGAGAAATGGCACATAGGTACAGTAGAGAGGGTAGATAATCACAGGCACCTGCCTTTTGATGGGGACCAGGTCATAGGACTGGGAGGCAGAGTGAGTTTATGTAGCCATGAACCTTGCACCCACACTCATTTTCTAGAAAGAAGGATCCAGTGATTCCTGCCAGCAGCCCCTTGTGACAAAAGGAGGAGATATGAAGGTTGTGGTCCAGGATGAAATTAACAGTCATGCAGCATCAAGCTTGGTATCCCTCAGAATACTTTTTTCTTTCCCTAGAACTTACTAGGTGCTTAGGAAATACATCATGAACAAATAAAAATATGCCCTCCTAATGTGTGGGTTTGCTAGGACTAACTACCATAACAAAGTGTTCCAAACTGGGTAACTTCAGCAACTGAAATTTATGGTTCACAGTTGTGGAGGTTGGAACTCTGAGATCAAGGTGTCCACAGGACTGGTTCCTTCTGAGAGCTGAGGGCAAATCTGTCCCAGGCCTTTCACTTAGCATCTAGTGGTTGCTTTGGCACTTGCTTGTTGGTTAGTAGGCACACCACCTGGGCTCTGCCATCCTGTTCAGTGCTTTCTCCTTTGTCTCTGTCTTTCCAAGGGCACCATCCATAGAGATGAGGGTCCCATCCTGCTCCAGCATGCCCTCATCTTCACCTAGGGACAAGGTCTATCCTATTTCCAAGGCCGATCGCTTTCAAAGTAATTGGGGTTAGAACATCACGGTCTGAACTGTGAAAGAACACAATTCCACACACGACATTTTGAAATTCAGTCTGTCACGGAGTCCCACAAATACTATCTCTGAAGCATGAGACCCTCTTCTCCCCAGCTCCTCTTGTCATGCAGGCTATTGGCATGCTCGTTTGAGCTATCATAACCTTTGCAATTGAGTTCAGTATCCTTATGTGCAGCAATGCAGCCTTTAATATTTTTTCTTTGGCTTGATTGGATTTCCATCTCGTCACTGTGGTGAGTGGTGCAGGAAGCTCAAGTTAGTTATGTCTGGGTCAAATCTGTCAAATTCAGTCATTTGCTAGTCTGTTTGGGCTTAAACTTAGTCACATTCAGGTGTTTCTCCCTCTCTTCCTATCCTTGGCAGGCAAGATTTTTCTTCCCATTGGGTGCCCTGGCACTGAGGAGGCAGCTGAGTTTGTGGTCATTGTGCACTGGCATCAGATTCTCTGCTGCTTTCAGGTCACCTGGTAAAGATCCCCGCCCTATGGTTAGCATTTATGGAGGCATCCAGGGCTCTTGTGTTGTGATTACACTGCCATTTACAGTTGTGTCTCATCCTCATGTCCATGGACTCCACCAAGATCTTTCCATGTTACCCAAGAGAATTTGGTTTTCCTCTGCTCAACTGCTGACATGTGCAAGACCCAAGAAGATGGCTTTCTGGTCTCCTGGCCTGGACTCTGAACATCAATTGACTCTCTGTGGGTTTGCCAGTGTCCTAGAACTCCAGGTGAAAGTTAGCCTCAGTCTATTTTATTCTTGAACTTCCTGAAATATATCAGAATGTTCAAGTGTTTGCTTTCACAGGATGGATGGCTTATTGACTACTATTTATTTGTCCATATTTAGTAAGCTGTGAGCCTCCTGTTCCCCTTTGCATCTCTTGTGCCTGGCACAGTGGTGGCTGACCTAATGCAGGTGTCTATTAAAAGATCTATTGAATTGATGCTTCTCTAACCGGGTCGTGGAGGGAATACTTGACATCCACAGTGGGTGCTTTGTCTTAGGAATGACACTGCAGCTAAGTCATGGGCTCTGCAGGCTGGGCTGACTCATTTGGATGCCAGCTCTGCTATTTGCTAGGTGTGCCATCCTGGGTAAGTGACTGAAGCCTACAAGGCTTAGCTTTCTCAGACATAGATGGGATACTTCTTCATGGGTTGAAACGGTATAAATCAGAAAATGTACAGAAAGCACTTAGTATGTCTCCTGCTGCTAAGGTAAGTGCACTATAAAAGGTGTCTTTTATTATCACAGTGCTTTCTTTGACGTCTGTGAGCGCTCAGAGCTTGCAGATAAAACAATTTCCATGTGCTCTTGGAGGAGAAACTAATGTTGCTTTGTCTCAGTCCATGTTAACTAAAGGCTGAGTTGGGTCCATCAAGCTGAGCTCTTGCTGGATCAGGAAAGAAAGATCTGTGAGCAGTCGCAACTGATATCTCCATTCCTAGTCCCTGAGAGCACAGCCACGTTGGGCTTGGCCTTTGCATGTCACCTGGAAGGATGCAGGATTCTGGCAGCTATGCATGAATTCAGTTAGCAGGAAAAGGTTACTGTGGTTTAAAAATGAAACCACTTTTATTTTTTCTGGAAGCCAGATCGGATTTTCACTTCTAGTTCCAGAAGCAGCAGGGAAAGACTAGGAGATTCTAGACTGTGGGGGAGGAAAGAGAGGTAATTTCTTGGCAAGAGTTCCTTTAGAGATTTAGCGTGTAACCTGCTCCATCAGTGTTCTTGCGCTCTGAGGGCTGAGATAGAACAGTGAGAACTGCTACCCTCTCTTCTCCGTCCTCTTGGCCAGTTCCCTTCAGAGGGGCCACGGTCAGGTTGGGGAGTGATGGCATCACTATTTTCTAACTCTGTGTCAAACAGATGCCAAGTTGAAGGCTGGCTTCTATTTTCTACAACCAGGCCTCCCTTTGTCAGGAAACTTTTCCAAAGCAGTTTTTATTTTGAGCACTGTACTTTTACTTTTATGAAGGAAGTGGAAAGGAGTCTAGCAGATCTGAAATGGTAGGTGCATTGGTGAGGAACACTGACCTTATTTTCCCTGAGTCTAGAATATAACCAAGGAAAATAAAATTACACATAAATAGTACCCACATGCCAAAAATCAATCTTAGGTTTGGAGTGAAATTTCATGAAAGAAGCAGGAAAACACAATGCTGAAATTCAGACCTGGATGCCCCCAACAATTTGCTGCCTTGGTTTTCTTAAAAGGAGGACAATAATAGCAATGCCCATTAAATCTCTATTAGTTTATTGATCTTTTAAGAGCAATAACTGATCATATTATGTGCCAGAAGCTGTTCTTCACAGCAACCCTTAGAGGCAGACTTTATTGCTTTTATTTTACAGGGAGAATAAGCAGAAGCAAAGGGAAGCTAAATAACTCCTGCACGTTTGCACAGCCTGAAGTGCAGCACCAGCATCCGGCCCAGGTCTGCCTGATCCTAACTACTCTTCCATTTGGCCTCAGCAACAAAGGTCTCCAAAGTCTGCTTGCTGGTGAGCTGTGCAATGTCACCCTCTGCTAGCACAGAATGAACTTATGCAGGAAAAATGAATTTTCTTGATAAGAGAAGCTTTCCTCTTAACGTTCTAAATCGAATATCAGTCAGCTGATGAAATCTGTTCACAAACATCTTGTCTTCCAGTCTTAAAGAGAATGTACCAAAAAATGACGTAAGCATTTCTGGCCAAACATAGCCTGACATGTGTATGCGGTCCTAGTGCTATTCCTGGTGCTTTACCTGTATCACTATGTGGTTTAGTCTTCCACCAACCAAAGAGGTAGGCATTGACATTGACTCAGTTTTCTGATTATATAACTATATAATTGAGGCACAAAGAAGTTAAACAACTGGCCCTATGTCGCTTAAAAGAGCCATGCTGAGCATGAATTTTAATATAAGCAGTCTGGCTCCAGGACTCATGTACTTCCTGACCAAAAGTCATATGACATTATGATTGAAATGGTCGCCTTCCATTTATGATCCTTGACTGAGTGCAAGATGCTATGATAGGAGGTCTCTGTGCCACTCAGATATCCCCACTGTAATCTGATCTCATAGCTCAGGGAAAATAGGTTGAGAAAGTTGCCAACATCACATGGTTAGTAAGTGGACAGTGGAGGTTCAACCTCATCCCTTTGTAGCACCAAAATTCATGCTCTTTCAACTATATGAGTCTGCCTTTTAGTACCGGCCTCATGCCATTTGCAGACTGTGGGGGAGAAGAACAACAAACCAATAAGAAACCAAGTCCTCCATGTGAGTCTGTGCCATGTGTGGGCCGCTGGGGGGAAAACCAGATGCCAGCCTCTTCTGGCACAGGCTGGGAGACAAGAAGCACCAACATCCAACCCCCCCATAAGCAACTAGTTAATTTGGAGAAGCACAGGCTGCAGTGATAGTTATTGAGGTAAAATATAGCTTCATGCTTGTAGTGTTCAGTGTTTCACTGACTTTGCAGGCCTACAGCCAGTAGTGTGATCATCTATTCAGAGGATAACAGTACAATGTAGCATCTAGGGGGATCTCCTTCTGAAGGTGGTAGCCATTGTTAATTCCCCATTATCTTGCTTTGAAGTCCTGTATCATTTTTATTGTTTTGTTGGGTTGGATTTTATTTTTTCTTGTTTGATTTTATTATATCTGATGGCATGGGCAGCTATTTCCAAGATAACAAGATATATCATGGTAGCCATTTTGGATTTACTATTATCTTGTTTTAGAGTCCTTTATTGCTTTCATTGTTTTGTTTTTATTAGTTCTATTCTGTTTTGTTTGATTTTTATTCTGTCTGAAGTTATGGGCAGGTATTTTGAAGACAGCAAGAAGCATTATGTAACTGTTGTTGATTTCCTATTTTGTTTTGAAGTCCTGTTTCACTTACACTGTTCTCTTTTGATTGGCTTTATTTTGCTTGGTTTGATTCTGTTTAAAATAAAAATTACAAAAGTAGAAAAGCCCTTCAAGGTTTGCTGACGGGTAGCATAAGGTTGCTCTCCTGGGAGCTGAGCCCTTTGCTCCCAGCTACCATCTTCCTACTCAGTTGCTCTGCCTTTTTCAAGGCCAATCATCTTGGTCCCTCACTCAGCAGTTTGCTGATGCAGCAGGATTGACAGAGGCTGAGACTGCTGGTTAGGACTGGTTTTATGCAACTCAACTTTAGATGGAGTCTTGTTTCCACCTCTGTTGTCTCTTTGGGGCAGCAATTAGGTGTTCATAGAAACTTGCCTGGGCACCGTTGTAAAACTGTGTAATTCATGGTTAAGGGAGGGACTCAGAGAGTAGCTGAGAACTCCTTTGTGCAGTGGCAAAGGGTTATTACATGAGTAGCTGAGTCAAAATCATTCCAGTAGAGGGAAATCCCCCCCTTCATGTGGAATCAGATAATACCTGTCTTTGCCAAAAGATCAATCCTCAAGCAGCAGGCATGAATCTCTATGGTTAAATTGAGGTGTTCAAGAAATATAACTTCAAATGTAACAGAACTCAATTCCTATTTCTGATGGCCCAGCACTTCACTTGAATTGTTGTTTTTCCTGGACTTTCTTCCCTGGAGAATGTGCTTCAAATCTGGAGAGTTACCCAGTACGAAGGTAAGAGTTAAGTTGGTCCTTAGAGACTGGTGTTCTGGTCTTTTCTCTTTGAACAAGCCTGGGCTAATTTGGGCACTGTCATCCTGGCTCTCACAGCCCTTGGTTGTGTTTCTTCCTGTAGCTGTGCTTTGCTTCACATGTGGATGTCTTTGGTTGGGCTGATTCTAGCTGAGATTCTATGATGCATGCACAGGCATTTTTCTCTGGAGTCTATCAGCATTTTCATTGTGTTTGCTGGGACTCAGCTCTTTTTTGCTTTTAGGATCCAGAGAACAATAAATCTTTCTGTCTTACTTTTCTTCTTTTTCCCCCTCCTTCCTTTGCTTTTTTCCTTTGTTCGTTTCTCTTCTTTCCTCTCCTCACCTCAGACTTGAAGGGAAAAATCTTTTTTAAGGTGGAGAAATCTTGGATAGTTAGAAAAATATACTCTAACACATTGCTTCACATTTCTTCTGGAAACCTTATTGTACTTATGGAATATCTCTCCCCTAAAGGCCTAGGTTTTTAAAACAAAAGCTAGAAAGGTCAATTGTTTTCTTCTCTGGTACATGTTTCCTACCAATTATGTAAGTGGAGGGATATGGTAGTGGAAAAGAGGGAAAAATGAGGATAGATGAAAAAAATCATAGAATAGTATCTCAAGCAATTGCAGAATAAAATTCTCTTTATTTAGGCATGCTTCCTTAAAAGGTGACCCAGTAACCTACTAGGCTGCAACACTTGCTGCTGGACACAGAGCTGTGTGTCCTCCTGACCCCCAGGCCAAAACCTAGACTGCCCTTTCTGGAGCCATTGAGGTCTGAGGTACTGCAGTTTACATGCTATCAAAAGGAAGTAGTTTGGAGCCTGGTGCTTTTTTCCCACACAAGGAAGTTAAAATTTCCTGATTTAAAGATTGGATTCTTGATTCAAGGAACTTCAAAAAGAAGCTAGAGCAAGTGTTTGGGGATTGTGAAATTCAGAGGAGATGGTGAGATGGAACTTTCCTGTATGCCCTTCCTGTGTAATACCTGTGATTCTAATCATGGAGGGGAGGGTAAAATCACAGCCTTAGCTCATCCTACATTGCCCTGAGCTACTTAAATCTTGGGCATAACTCCCGCTATGTGTTTAGTTTTCAGAGGTCAAAGAAATCCTAGGGAATTAGAGTAAAGAGAAGATGGCAAGAGCTTCCCTGTCACCTTATGTGATCCAGCTGAGATAGAGTTGGGAGGAGCCGGTTGCCACTGGTTACCAGGAGACTTGACAGGATCTATGGACCAGCTGTGGTCAAGATGAGTTGTCATCCACTCAAGACATTATCTAAAACCAAAGTTCCTAATTTATCTCATTTACAAGAAGGGCAAAAAGGACAGCAGCGAGGGGCCGTGCTATACTTGGTTTACACATTTATTTGTTTCATCAACATCTATTAAATAAAGTCCATGTGGCAGCCAGGGAATTTCTTTTTTGTATAATACAAAGATAAACAAGATAGTGATTTCCCTTGAGACATTCAAAGTCCAGTGTAAGAGACCGAATCCTACACAGAAATTTCAGCCCTGTGCATCCATGTGTGTGTATACGCAAGCGTGCATGTGTGCTATTATTTTCTCACGTGACTGCCCCAGTCTTCTCTAGAATGTGGGTCATAAGGTTCTGATGCTTCTATCTCTTATTTGCCCCTCCCTGGAGCAGGAGGAGTACTTATCTGTTTGCTGGGATAGGGAGAAATCGACATCTGCTGCTCCACACTGGAAGGAGTGATGTTTTAATGCGAAGGTTGCTCTCTCTTCCCTTTCAGGACAGCTTCCTCTTGGCACATGTGCATGCATGTTCTCCTCAGTGTGACAGATCTGTGGTGCACACCTAGGGTGGTGGTGAAGTTCTCAGCTGCTCTCTGTGGCCAGAAGATAAGTCAGGCCAACCAGGGTGTGTGTATGTGGCATATTAGGAAGCTCATTTGGCTACAGGGCTAGTACTTTCTCCCATCCAGCTGCATTTGTTATGTCATGAAGCTGATACTGTGGGATCTCTTAGACTAAAGTATATCTCTCAATCAACTCCAAAATCAGAGGAGAGGGGCTGTTACTGTTACCTTGACTCCAATCACAGGATAAGTACTTTAATAGATGGCAAACAGATGCCTGTGGGATGCAAGAGGAAGAGGTCCTAGGCAAGAAACCTTTCACAGGTTTCTTGAGGGGATCCCTGAATGGAAGTTGACTAGCTAGGAGGTCCAGGGACTAACAGCCTATCCGATAGGTCTTCGCTTGCACCTCAGCCTTAGCACAGGGCAGGGGCTCCACACCTGTCTGTGGAATGTGTGGTGCATGAGCCTGGAGGACACTCGAGGGGATGGAGGGCCTCAGAAACCCAGACGGGCCCCATTCCTACCCACCAACCTCCCACCGGCTGCACACCAGGGCCATGTGCACAAGGCAAGGCAAGAAACATAGCCTTTGACTCATCTCTGACTTGCACATGAGCGTGTCTTTGGGGAGAAATTCAGAAGGCAGGGCTAAGAGGGCAGGGTGGGGAGAAACCTGGGGCTCAGCGAGCATGGAAGTTTAGGAAAACTCAGGCACCTAGTGTAAGAGGTTTTCCCCCCATTTTAAAAAATTAATACCTACCTGGAGTACATATTAATTATATTCATTGCAAAGAGTTGTTACAGAGTTTTTGAAAGAACTCATGTTGCTACCAGGAAGAGAGACCAGGAGAGCAGTTCATTTAAGTGACACAGAGTCAGATTAAAAAAAAATTTCTTTAGCACAGAGTGCCAATTTGCTGGAGAACTTTTCTGAGAATTGGTGATGGGCCCAAGCTTTAAAGGATTCCAGGAAAACCCACTGCACAGACAGAACACTAATGCTAGCTGAAAACAAAGGACTGGAAAAAATATTGTGGAAAATTGTTTCTCTGTGATTTATCATTCCACATTTGACAGCTGGATTGTTTTTATTGATCCAATTAGTGATTGCATTCACAGAGGACATATATCCTGTCATTAGACAGTGGCTCTAAAAATGAGGGAGAATGGAGCTTCAGGGTTCAAGAAAGACATTTCCAGCTGAGATGGTACCAAGAAGAACCCGGGTTTGACAAAGGCACCCCTCTCCTAGCATAGGTACCCTGCAGCACCAGCAAGCATGAGCTAACTTTGGAAAGAGTTGAAACCTGATAATAACATATCCTGGACTCTCCAAGTGACTTTCACTACAAACTAGTTATTACTCACATAAATGAGATGTAGTCAAGTACCAAGGAGAGTATGTGAACACAAACAGCACAGCGTGATGAGTGTTATGAAAGGGGAAGCATAAGGTGCTGCAGTGGGAACACCTAGCTCAGCTCACACAAAGGGCAGTGAAGCCTTTCAGAAAAACTATCACGCCTCTGATGAGCTTTACAAGAGGAGTTAGTACTTAATTACTTGGTGGTAATTGTTAAAGTCTTGGAACTACTGCTTCAAATCTGTTCTCTGTTTTGCTCCATCATTATGATTTCCCCTTAACTTTTGACCACCTGCCATACTTCCATTTGGAAGCAGCATAAGGACCAGCCATGTCCTGGCTCCTGTTGGTCCTGGCCCCTGATTTCGGTTGACCCTGTAATATCTGAGTTACAAAGACCATTGTTACTTGATTTGATCCATAGCATTGCTCCATTTATATCTGTGGTGAGTTAATCAGGCTGTCCCTGATCTGGGGACCAAAGTCAGGCTCCAGGGTAGGGATGCGCTGTGAAGACCACAGGAAGCAGCAGACAGCAAATGTCTCAGCAGTCGTGCAGTCAGGAATCCTAGAGCCCAGAAACAGGGGTTAGGGTGAGTGACTCGGTGCTCCACTATGGTGGAGTGTCTGGCCTCCAGCTCAAGTGTTTCTTATTTTTGCCTTTCAGCCTCCCAAGGTCTGATGTGTCTCCTGCTCTGCTGTTGTTACCCTCCCCTGCCTCTTCCTACCCCTGCCCTTTCATTTGTACATTTTTGGGGAACTCTTTCCTCACATTCTGGGTCTAGTTGGAATTTCTTGGGTAGCAGCTTTTCTTGTCATAAATGTGACAGTGTATGTGTCCAGAGCCACCCAGTGTTTGCTTTGGCCACAGAGATGCTGAGGCTGGGCAGCAGCACCAGTTTCCACTGACTGACTAATTCTGGGGATGAATTTCCATTCCTGACCATGCCTTCCATCCCAGAATATCCAGGCATGACCTTGACTCCCCAAGTCCAGCCTGTCCTAGGATTCCTACAAAACTACTTGTGCTCCCAGATATGATTTGCCTCCGCTAACATCACAGCTCTCTGACTTCAGCCTTTAACTTCTGGAACCATTACTGACTGGACGCAGCACCAGGACCATGAAGGCTATTTCCCTCTAGTCTCCGGGGTTGACCTGCCCTGCTGTTGAGGTTCCTCACCTGCCAGCCTGTGTTCTCAGGGCACTTACAAGACTGCTTTGTGCCTTTTTTTTTTTTTTGCTCTGACAGATTGTATTTCACTGCTATTACTCTATTTGTTACAGTTCCAATTACATTCCTTTAAAAAAAAATGTCCTTTGCTTCCCGTTACCACTTTTCAACTTTGACAAAGGGAAACCAGAAGTCCAGGTTAGGGGGTCCAGCCCAGGCCCCACAAGACCCCAGTTGCCATCTGACTCCTATCCCATTCCTGGCAAACCTCCTAGGTGGCAGAGCCAGCCCTTTTGGGAAACCCACAATTCCTCCCACGCCTGGTGGTGCTCATTTGGGTAACTCTGTGGAGCTGAAGGAGAAAAATTCCACGTAGAAACCAGCAAGCCCAGCTTCAAAACACCATCATGAAGTGTACTGGACATGGGTAGATTTTAAAAGCCATTTAAGAGCTGGGTGTTGGCGGCACCCGTCTGTCACCTCAGCACTCTGGGAGGCTGAGGCAAGAGAAGGTCAATTTGAGCCTAACAAACCTGTGTCTCAAAACAAAAAAATTAAAAAAGGGCTGGGATGTAGCTTAGTGTGAAGGTGATGGATTCAGTCCCCAAAACTGTGGGTGGGAGTGGGGTTGGGGAAGGTCACTTAGGCACATGCGAGTATAGAAGAGCTCCAATTTCCTGATCCCCTGCTACTGGCCAGGTCTGTTAAGCGGTACAATATTATGAACTATATTATGAACTAGTAGACAGTGCTTTCCTAGTTACAGTCTCCATATGCTTATCTGCATCATTTTGAGTTTATATCACCTAGCTTGCTATCTATATTTACTCTTACACAATATTATTTAACTTTTTGTTTAAACTCACTTACAAAATACCTTAAACTGTCCTAGTCAACAGTGATATATATATATATATATATATTAATTTACAAAGTGTTAATTTTACAAAGTGCAGTGGTACCTTGGTTCCTGAATTTAATTCTTCCCATAATTCTGGAGAAAATGGTCACACTCATGTTCATGAAAGAAAGATGGCCATGTTTGTGTTAGTCACCTGCTAAAGAATTCACAAACAAAAACAAAATTTTGCCATATGTTTCTGTTTGTGAACCAAATTGTTCACAAACAAAAGTGTTTGTGAACTGAGGTACCACTCTGTTAGATTTCACTGGGCTTTTTTCATACATGCATATAACAGGTTTTATTTATATCCATTCCCCATTACTCTCGTTATACCCCTTCCCTTTATTCCCTGTTCTGGTCTAAGAATAATCTCTCTTCTGTTTTCATGTCATTTAAAAGATTTTTATATTAGAGAAAATGCATCACATTTGTCTCTCCGAGTCTAGTTTATTTCATTTAACATGCTGCTTTCCAGTTCATTCACTTTTCTGAAAATAGCATAATTTTGTTCTGCAAAATTATGGTTGAATAATACTCCATTATGTATTTACATAGACTTTTCTTTATCCATTCTTCTGTTGACAGGTACTTAAAATGACTTCACATCTTGATTATTGTGAATTATGCCACAGTACATGTGCATATGCAGGTCTTCACCACAGTGTGCTAACTTTAATTTCTTTGGTTACATACTGAAAAGTGGTACTACATAACTGGGTCATATCCCATAGTTCTCAATAATATCTTTTAAATTATACTTTTGATTTATTATGTTTTTCACAATTAACATTGAATAAATTCAAATTATAATAAAATGCTTATATATGCATTAACTCCTATTGTATATTACAGGGGACGACATAGTGTACCTTATAAAGCACAGTCTGAAAAGAGCTTTTTGAGTGAACAGAATTCTTTTCTTTTGTTTATTTAAAGAGAAAAAAAGTGCTCGCTTCGGCAGCACATATACTAAAATTAAAGAGGAAAAAAAACATGAAAAGGGTAGAAATAATACAGAATTTTTAAAAAAGATAAACAGTAAGAAATCACTAATTGATAAATTACATATTGTCCTCTTAGAAATAGTTGTTCAAGTTACAAAATTAAAGCATACAAAGTAGATATTCAAACAGTGAGAGTGTAAACAGCTATGCATGCATGAGTCTCTACATGTATTTCTAGCCTTTCTGTATTAGAGGGAAAAACAAAACCTAGAAAGACAAAACAAAACAATTTCCTATAAAAACATGAAACCAAAAAGTCATATAAAACCACAGTACAAGGTGATCTACAATGGTTACTGTGTTCTCTCTTGTTATCTTCAATAGAATTGTCTATATCATCAGGTATAATTGAATATAGCAATATAATTGAATATAGCAGTACATAACAATATTAGTAAAAATAAAACATTGTAGACAGTATAAAACTTCAAAGGCAGGTAATAATCAAACCAGAGTGGATATTCTAGTGAATCTTGTCATCTTCAGTGTAGTTGCCTATACTCTCAGACTTGATACTATCAATCATAACAGCTTTGAATAAAATCTATCAATACAAAACAGCAATCTAACAAACCAGATTTGATTAAGATCAGTCATGGTAAAACACTGTAAGTTATACAGAGCTTCAGATTAAGTTAATAGGAAATTAAGGATGATTACCGTACTATATCCTGCTATTTTCGGGGTAACTGTCTGTGCTCTCAAATCTAGTACAGGTAGACAAACTGGAACAGAATACAATCCATCTAAGCAGAATGGTGTGAGTAATGTGGGTTTTAAATCCTGGTATACTATTAACAATATCCTCTGCCTTCTTTTTTTAAGCTATTCCTCTCCTTTCACTCCCACAGGATGCTGTGCATTTTGGGTCCCACCAACTCCCTCAGTTTTTAGATTGGGGGGGCAATTTACCTAAGTGGTTCCAAAACTTCTCACTCCTGAACTTGATCTGAACTTGTTTTCCTTTACCTACAAAAGCCTCAAGGTTTTCCTTTATTATAGTTCAGTAGTTCTCTACTGCACATAAGTATCCTGTCTTTCCAAACTATCTGTGGGTGGTGGTCTAGTTGCTCCTATTTCTCTCTGGCTCCCTGTCACATAGAGCATTGT